>FXXK01001298.1:102531-109083 GCA_900184695.1 Betula pendula
ATTATTTGATCATATGACATATGATCTTTTAATAGCTTATTGTGATTATGCATATTGTGCATGTGAAAGGTCATTGGATTACATTGAATATGGTCTATGGTGTGAGTAACGACATTATCACACATGGTCATAGTCCATAAATCTTGTAGTCTTAATTCTTGAGTTGTTCACAGTCGGTAATGGAATTGGGCATTCCATTTGTGAAAACTGTTACACATCAATCTTGATAATTTACCTTAATCAAGCAAAGTTGGAGGGCTTCGGGTTGATATGCAGGTGTTGTGTGCTGAATGGACCATGAGAGTTGTCTTTCCACAAAAATATTGTCAATGACAAAAGAAAATAACTCCCGAGATTTCTTATTATGTCGATTCTAAGATGTGAAGTGGAGATCACTTTGTTGTGTACTCAGATGTGAAGTGGAGATCACTTTGATGCATCAATTAGTGAGACCTTTACTGTGCTCAAAATTCTCGGTGCGTTGGGTGATCACATGTAGCATTTTGAGAAAGGTTTTCTCAAGAAGGAATCCAAGTCATTTTTGTTGTGAATTGGGCCTGACAAAGATGAGGGCCCAAGTCCCATCGGACGGCCCGGTCGGTATGCGAAGGGCCCATGTCCGCATAATGAATGACCGAAGTTACATGTTTCGGTTGCCCTTATCAAGAACTGTGGCGACTTAGGTTCGGTTTCCTAGCAGATAGTTATAATGAACCTTGATGAAGAAAGGACCAGGATCATCAAGGCTCGCATTTAAGGCAGCCAACCTCGAGTCCCAACCCTACATATCTCTAAGACACGCCAGCTCTAGGGACGTGATTGATGTGACCTACAGGCTGAAGTTTGTGTGTCGTGGACCAATGACCGCGTGACACCTGACGGGATGTTTATTGGCCAGCATGGGTCAAGAAGAAAAAAAGGGCAGCTTAGGGCCCCATGGCAGGGGCTCATTAAATGGGTCTCGGGGAATCCACCACCATATAAAAGGGGAGAAAAGCTCGTTTGTAAGGTAAGTAACATACTCAAGCAAACATATTGAGTTCATTTAGGTTAAAGAGAAACTCTTAGAACCGAACTGACTTAGGCATCGGAGTTATCCCTCGCCGGACATCCCTTGGCAAGCTATTTTGTCTGATTTCTCTTTGTTTGCAGGATCACCCTTTGTCGGATTCGGAAACTGTCCCAACAATTTGGCGCCGTCTATGGGAACGATTTCGTTCTTACTAACAAACCAGTCCGACAGTGACGAATAGGGAGGAAGATTCCTTAGAGAGGAACCAGTTATGCCGGAAGGACGTGAGAATGTGCAGGTAGGTGATCAATGCCCGCCTGAAGGTTCGGGTGGAAACCATTATAGACAATGTCGCCGCCATGTTCAGGGTAGACCGCCTTAGGAAGGAGGAGCCGGGCGTCGTCTGACTTTTGAAGAAAGGTATTTTCAAAACCCTAGGGCAGGTTATCATCAGGCCAATCCTCCACCTCCGGAAGGGGATGTCCATGCCCTAATCAGAAATTTGGAAGCCAAGTATGACGCAGTGCTTTGAGATAGGGGAGGGAAGCCATCTATGGTCAATTCCATAATCCAAAACATGCGTTCTGCTTTTAGCCCGCGTGTTATGAGCCATCCTATCCCTGGGAGATTCAAAGTGCCTCCCATCAAGCCTTATGACGGGACAGGTGACCCCGTTGGCCACTTGAAGTCGTATAAGGCCCATATAGATCTGAATGCAACGAGAGACAAGATAGCCTATCGTGCGATTCCCCTTACTCTGGAGGGTAGCACCCAGGAATGGTTCGGGGGGCTGCCAGTTAACTCTATAGACAATTTTGAGAGTTTAACCAAGACCTTCTNGCGTTCTGCTTTTACCCCGCGTGTTATGAGCCATCCCGTCCCTGGGAGATTCAAAATGCCTCCCATCAAGCCTTATGACGGGATAGGTGGCCCCGTTGGCCACTTGAAGTCGTATAAGGCCCATATAGATCTGAATGCAATGACAGACAAGATAGCCTGTCGTGCGATTCCCCTCACTCTGGAGGGTAGTGGCCAGGAATGGTTCGGGGGGGCTGCCAGTTAACTCTATAGACAGTTTTGAGCGTTTTACCAAGACCTTCCTCTTGCAGTTCCTTGTGTCAAAGAAACACAAGAATACGCTGTAGTATATGCTCGCACTGAGACAAGGAGAAACCGAGTCCCTCAGAGACTACCTTCAGAGGTTTAATAAGGAGAGAGTGGAGGCAGAAGACATGTCGGAGAGTGTGGTCTTAACCGCAGCCATCAACAGACTTTGACACAAGGGACCTTTTGTCCTTGAATTGGCAAAATAACCCCAGCAACCTTACAAGAGTTCATGGAGAAAGCTGAAGAGTTCATCAGTCAAGAAGAAATGATGAGAATGTATGCTGAGAGAGAAGTGAAGCCAAAGGAGCAGATGAAGAAGAAGGAATCCCACAAGGCAGAAGGAGCTTCCAACCAATGGAAAAACTCGAAGAAGAGCTCAAAACGGCCTGATAAGGGGAAACCCATAGCTAAATGAGAATTTAACTTCACTTTGTTGAATACGAGTGTAATGGAGATATTCATGAATATACGAGACGACCCGGGTTTTAAACAACCCGAGAAAATGAAGGCTCCTTCAGAAAAGCGGAACATGAATAAGTACTGTGACTATCATCAAGATCATGGCCACTAGACTGAAGATTGTGTTTCTCTACGGCTAGAAATAGAGAGGATGATAAAAGGGGGGAAGTTAGCCTGGTTTGTAGCGGCTAACTAACACACGAAGTATGACAAGCAACGTGTCGAGCCGCGTTACCGTGACGAAGGATGAACTCATGACGACTGTCATTGCCCCACCACTCCCCCCAGATGTCGAGGGTGTGCAAATGATTACCGAGCCAATAGTGAAGCAAGACGCCACCGAGTTGATAGCGAGACAAGACGTCATGACGACCGCAATGTTTGTCGGTGAGCAGGGTCTGAAAGAGGGCGGGAACCCATTGGAGAAATTCATACTATTGCCGGAGGCTTATCAGCTGGTGGTTCCTCCAGCTCAGCGAGGTGAGCCTATGCCAGAAGGTTGCCTTTAGAAGAAATACTTTCCCTTAAACGACCCCCAAAAGCACGTAGAACGGGGTCAGAAACCATAACGTTCTCTTCGAGAGACGAGGAGGGGGTCTTCTACCCCCATGATGATAGGGAATTACAACATTCACCGCATCTTGATTGATAACGGGAGTTCGGCTGACATTTTGTTCCTTCCTGCCTTTGAAAATATGAAGATCGAACGGAAGCGAGTAGCTTCAGCTCTTATGCCACTGGTAGGCTTCACAGGGGAGAAGGTGCTCCTACTAGGAACAATCTCTCTCCCACTTACGGCGGGCGAGGCCCCTAGGGAGACGACTGTTTGACAGATTTCTTGATCGTTGACAGGCCATCCGCTTATAATGCTATAGTGGGGAGACCAACCCTCAATAAGTTGATGGTGGTGACTTCCACTTACCATTTGAAGATGAAGTTCCCCACCGAACACAAAACGGGCACTGTAAAAGGAAATCAAAGGGAAGCTCGTCAGTGCTATAACTTGAGTCTTAAGGAGCCTTGTGCCAAAGAGACCCTTCCAGTCAGTTTTGAAGTGAGGGACAAGTGCACAGTGCAGAGAGGGGAGCCTGTCGAGGAGTTGATTGAAGTTGCCATTGACGGTCCTGACCGCGCAGTTAAAATTGGGTCTCAACTACCAGAAGAGTCAAGAACTAAGCTTTCAGAGTTCCTGAAGAAGAATCTTGACGTTTTTGCCTGGACGCAGGAAGACATGCCTAGCATCAACCCGGACATCATCTCACACAGACTAAACATAGACCTTGCTGCTAGGCCGATCAAGCAGAAGAAGAGGAATTTCACTCTTGATAAGTTGATGGACGCGAATTTTATCAGGGAAGTTCATTATCCTGACTGGCTGGCCAATGTGGTAATGGTAAAAAAGTCTACAGGCAAGTGGAGGATGTGCGTGGACTTCACCGACCTTAATAAGGCTTGCCCCAAAGATAGCTTCCCGCTCCCAAGGATCGACCTCTTAGTGGACTTTACTTCAGGCCACAACCTTTTGAGCTTCACGGACGCCTTTTCAGGCTATAATCAAATCCGGATGCATGAGTTTGACCAAGAGGCAACCTCCTTTATTACTGATCGTGGGTTATATTGCTATAAGGTGATGCCTTTTGGGTTGAAGAATGCTGGTGCAACCTACCAGCGACTGGTAAACGCAATGTTCAAAAATCAAATTGGGAGAAACGTGGAAGTATATGTAGATGACATGCTGGTCAAAAGCTTGAAATCTGAAGATTACTTGGTAGACCTTGAAGAAACGTTCGGCGTTTTGAGGCATTATAGGATGAGACTCAACCCTGCCAAGTGTGCTTTTTGGCGTATCTTCTGGGAAATTCCTGGGCTTTATGGTCTCGCATCGAGGCATTGAAGCTAACCCAGAAAAGATAAAAGCAGTCCTGGAGATGGAATCCCCCCCAGAAACACAAAGGACTTCTACCGGCTCACTGGGTGGATAGCCGCCCTCAACAGGTTCATCTCTAGATCTACAGACAAGTGCTTGCCTTTCTTCAAGATCTTGAAGAAGGCTTTCATTTGGGGGGAAGAATATGAAGAGGCGTTCCAGCAATTGAAAAGCTACCTAGTCAGCCCCTCATTCCTCAGCCGAACAGTAAAAGGTGAGCCGCTTTTCATTTATCTTGCAGTATCTGATTCTGCCGTCCTTTCAGCCTTAGTTAGAGAGGATCAGGGGGTGCAGAAACCCAAGTATTACACTAGTAAGGCCCTTCGAGGCGCAGAGAACAGATATCCGCAGATCGAAAAATTGGCCTTTGCGTTGGTAACTTTGGCAAGGAAATTAAGGCCGTACTTCCAAGCCCACAAGATTCGAGGATTAATCGTTCATCCTTTGAAAAAAGTGTTGTTCAAACCCGATACTTCGGGACGGTTGGTGAACTGGGTGGTGGAGTTGGGCAAGTTTGATATTGAGTATATGTCTAGAGCGGCTGTTAAGGGCCAAGCAATGGCCGACTTCATCACAGAATTTACAAACCCTGCCAACCAGGAAGACCGACCAGTGAATAGTCTCTAGAAGGTCTGCGTCAATGGCTCGGCGACAAAGAGGCGTGGTGGAGCAGGCGTAGTACTGGTAGTGCCAGTTAAATATGCTATCAGAATGGGCTTCAAGGCCACCAACAATGAGGCGGAATACGAAGCCGTAATAGTAGGCTTAACAATCGCGCGTGAGCTAGGAGCTGAGAATGTGGAAGTCCATATTGATTTGCACGTAATTGCTGGCCATATATTGGGTGAATTTGAAATGAAAGGAGAAAAAAAGAAGAAATACCTTGCGAAGGTTAAAGAACTTTCGGCTTAATTCACACATTTCCATATCAAAAGGGTCCCTAGATAGGAGAATGCGAAGGCGGATAGACTTGCCAGGATTAAATCAACATAGGAGGAAGAGCTTGAGAGCTCTGAAGAACAAATTCCGCCTGTTACCTACAGCTGCCATTGTTGACGGCCTCCCGGTATGCATCGTACAAGACCCGTCAGAGTGGGCCACAGAGATATTCCGATATATTACAGAAGGCCAACTCCCAGCTGACCAAAAAGCTGCTGTCAGGATAAGCCTGAAAGCTTCCAAGTATACAGTTGTCGAGGGGTCTATTTACTGTCGAGGTCAGACTCTACCGCTACTCAGGTATTTGTCCCAGGATGAAGTTGACTATGCCCTAAAAGAGATCCATGAAGGAACATGCGACAGTCATTCCAGAGGACGCGTCCTTGTCCACAAAGCCATCAGAGCGGGATATTACTGGCCAAAGATGTATCAGCAATCTATGGAAATGGTAAAAGCCTGTGACAAATGCCAGAAATTTGCCAATGATCAGAAAAGTCCACCTGAAGAGCTCACCCCTATTGCCTCACAGTGGCCTTTCTTCATGTGGGGGGTAGATATTATTGGCCCCCTTCCACCTGAGAGAGGAGGTGTTAACTTTGTGGTAGTGGCAGTCGACTATTTCACCAAGTGGGTAAAAGCAGAAGCCCTTGTCCACATTACCTTTAAGAACATTACCAGGTTCCTTTGGAGATCAGTGGTCTGCAGATACAGACTTCCCCATGCCTTTGTTACAGATAATGGGAAACAGTTCGATTGTCAAGCATTTTGAGAGTGGTGCGATGACCTTAAATTCAAGAATTACTTCTCTTCGCCAGGGCACCCTCAAGCTAACGAACAAGTGGAAGCTACTAACAAGACCATCTTCAAGATCTTGAAGAAGAGGCTTGAAGACAGGAAAGGCGCATGGGCCGAATAGCTCCACGGGGTACTGTGGGCTTACCGAACCACCAGAAGAACCCCCACGGGGGACACCCCTTTCGGCCTGGCTTTTGGGTTGGAAGCTGTCATTCCAGTTGAGATGGAGCCGACGAGCCTTCGTGTCCAGAAGTATGACCTCAAACTCAACGATGAAGGACTGGAGCTATCACTAGATCTTCTAGAAGAAAGA
>FXXK01001299.1:0-10281 GCA_900184695.1 Betula pendula
TTCCGCTTAACGGTACTCAGGCAATTCTTTCGACTCAGTGGGGGGTATCAATATTAGGGTTCGGAGCACCATAATAAGCACCTCCACCTGGTACACCATAACCATTTCCAATTTCTATGTTACCTGACTCAAAGAACCATTAGCACACTTCCAAAAACATTTATGGATTCATATCAGATAAATGCCAAAAAAGAAAACAAAACCACTATGATGTATTCTTGCTAAAATATGTCAAATCTGGCATTTCACTTTGTAGCAGTGATGCATAGAAAATGAAACCAATTTTTGATTTTGAGGGTGATTTCCAAAAGAGTACATTTGAGCTGACAGGTGGATTTTTTGTGTATGCAAAATCAGTACCACGGTGGTTTTTAGCATAACAGGATATTCTCTAAGATCCCAAAGAGGTTAACTAGTGGCCAGCACTAACCTGGAGAGTATGCAACATCTATAAAAATATATGCCCAGCATATTAATTCATGAGATTTATTCAATTACTAATCCCAAAAAAAGAAGAGATTATTTCGAATATGACAATATGCACACACCCATGGTGTTGGTGTGTATGTACATGTCTGAATTTCAGGTCAAAACTTTTCCAGATAGTGTTTAAAACACTTCAGGCACACTCTTTCCATGTCCTACTTCCTGTAAACTATTTTATCATAAAAAAAAGTCCACAAGGTCCATGTTGCATTAGTATTCTTGGTAATTAACTTAGGCCGTGTTAGTTCTACAGTTAAAAGGATAGCAAGACCAAAATTTTTTATTCCAATTTCAAGTGTTTCATATATGCTGATTGCGGCAAACGACATACCTTTAGTTCTACTAGTAGAGAGACTAACTGATGAGAACATCACAAAATGAATAATGATACATGTCATCTCATATCTTTCGCTTGTGGTCCACCCAAAATTGATAAGGCTTTTTAAGAATCACTATTTGTAACACGCAGAGAAAAGCGCTACTCCACATATGCGTGTATCACCCCAAAAGGACTAGTAATTTAGGAGCTTTTCTAGAATTTTTTATAAAACCCAAGTTTCACCTAGTAACTAGGAGTGCCGAGACTTATCACCTCATAAATATCTTTATAAACTATCAACTTTATGTGTACTCTTTCATCTTCCAATATGGACCGGGGTGTTAAAAACATCCCCTCTTAAATCCTAACATCCTTTGTCAAGGCACACTCATGCCAGTGCTCCAATACCATATGACTTAACATTACTAGGTGGCTCTGATATACCAGATTTGTAATGACAAAAAAAAAAAAAAACGTTAGTCCACATCTGACTATCACCCTAAAAGGACAAGTCAATTTTAAGCTTCTCTAGAATTCTCTTTATTTAAGCCTAGTTTCACCTATTAATTAGCAATGTGAACTTACACACTCCATAGAATATCTTTATAACCACCCATTTTATGTTGGACTACTCTTCATCTTCCCAATATGTGACAGGGTGTTCACTATTGAATTTTTGTTTTAATGATATTTTAAAAGTACATTAGTTTTGGATAGAGACAAAGGGCAATGGGGTGACATGTATATTACTCTCCACAAAAGGTTTCTCTAAGAAATTTCAAGGGCATTATTACAAAATAAGTGCAAAGATGGTTTTCTAAGTAAAATTGTTGATAAGAGCTATTATCTTTCTTTATGACAAGCAAACAACACCAAGTTAAAACTTCTGCATTTATCCTCTTATGGTGTGGCAGGTGTCGATGGATTAGTGTTTTCTACCCGAAATTTATTTCAGCAACATAATACCAAAGTGGCAGTAGAAATCTCAGGTCCAATAACACCCAAACAATTTCAACTTTTGTTGCTTGTATTTGTTTCTTTACTTTCATCTGATGAAGAATATTACAAGAGGCAGATGGCAACAACAGAAAATCAAAAGCCAGCTAAAACTTTCAACATCACCACTTGCGGCAATTTATTCACTACTTTTACTCTTAAATATTCTTTTTTAGATATTAGATTACTTAGGACTTTTCTAGCATCATCATTCCTCCTTCGATATTAGGAGACTTGAAGCCTATTAAGTTTTTCCATGGCCAATATGCCATTGTTTATAGATACTTCCATTGCGGGTTTTTTCATATCACATTTTGATAGTAGCAATTTTTCTAAAATTCAACCCGCTTCAAATCAGAGGCATCTTTAGAGACACCATTTCTTTGCATATTTCCACCTACTATTAGCTCACCCTGAATGGGGATCATAACAGAAGTGAGAATTTTGGCACTTTATCCAAAGAAGCCAGATTGGGATCCCAAAAGCAAATATTGAAAGAGATCATTTTAAATTGGATAATGGAACCAAAAATAGTATATCAATCAACATCAATATTGCAGCAACCTATTTCTGAAAAATTCTTTCTTGCCCAGGAGGAAAGGTCAGAGGTGACTATTTTATAACCTCAGGACACCATCCCTGCCAAATCTTCGTCTTGTAGGACCTTTGACCGTCTATATCCTATAAAATTTTTGTCATTTCGCCTTCTTTGACATATACATTTATTAAGGAGGATACTCCAAACAAGGAATTGCATCAAAACATCAACAATGTCCATATTTAGCACAAAAAGGGCAGGGCCTTCTGTATAAAAACATCCTCTAGAGTTCATTATAAGACATCTTAAGAGTTACAAGACATATAATCTTAAGAATTTAAAAATATAAAGATACATAAATGAAAGAAGGAACTAACAACCAACCTTCTTCAGGAGCTAGGCTTCAACACCGCAACCGTTTAAAAACCATTTCAGCACGATGTTGAGAGAGTCATCTTAAGTAAGATGTTCCTGTAATCATATATATAAATATATAAACGCACAAGCTGATAAACTTTTGAGAAATATAATAAAATAGCTATGCATCACTCACTTCAAAAACAGAAATTAGAGAAGCCCCACATAAACATGCAAATTCACACCATTTAGAGCATTGGGGGTCAGACGTTCTGAGAAAATGTCATATATATGCCTATAAGAAGAGATCCACCCAGCGCCTCTTGCCTCTCTGAATTACCAAATCACACATTATCCTAATTTTTAATATGTTTTCTGAATGCTAGCAATTTATGAATTACAAGAATAGAACATTTGTCAGGGCCAAATTAGTACAAAACCTTTGATTTTGTATGATATTTGGGTGCGCGCTTCCTGGTAATCCAAATAAGGAGAATGAATTATGACTTATCAAAAAAAAAAAAAAAGGGAAATGAATATGTAAGCAGACCTACATATCAGAAAGTCATAATACCTGTTCACGCAACACAGGCATTCCTGAGCAGCAGTTTCAAAGTCATGGAATTTTCAACCATGTGATTTCGTACGAGTAGATGGTAGATGCATTTATCATTTCATCAACATGCTGTTTCTTGAGTGATTATATTATCCTTTGCTGAGGAATTTTCTCACCTACTTTGTTTTTGGTCCTTGTGGTTGCTGCTCAATGAGGATCGGCACCTTGTTGGACCTAAACTCAATGAGAAGCATAGCCATTCTAGAGAGTTTGTTTGGGGATTTGCTCCTGATGAATGAAAGGCATTTGGAGGAAAAATCTATACTGAGTTGATGGACTAGCTAAGTGTATGATGAGCTTTGAGTCGGAAGTTGAAGGTTGAATTAGAAGAAGGGGGAAAGAAGAAATTTCCTGGATAGTTAGATTGATACTGAGGGTCTCACAGTGATATGCACAATGTTGGGGAAGGCATGGGATTGATGGGCACTGAAGAAGCTGGGCTACATGAATTAGTTTGGCAAAAGAATGTACGGCCAGGAGGAAATGGCTGATTGTGAGGAAAA
This sequence comes from Betula pendula, assembly GCA_900184695.1. NCBI lineage: Eukaryota > Viridiplantae > Streptophyta > Magnoliopsida > Fagales > Betulaceae > Betula > Betula pendula. The sequence goes on from FXXK01001299.1 coordinate 3,816, forward strand.
AAGAATGTACGCGCAGGAAGGAAATGGTCGATCGTGGGAATTATCCATATTTGTTAATTATTTGGAAAGAATTTTTTTTATAAAACAACCATAAGAAAGGTTAAATGGGGAGAAAAATTCCCAGAGAGAATAGTTACGCTTAAAAATCCCGACTCTTCTTCAGCCTGGCATCACAATTTTACCTAAACTCGAGATGCATATCCCTTGTTTTGTAAGTGTTTTGTGAGCTGAAACCATAACTTGCTATAGATTGAAAAATAATTTCTAAAATGTTAATCATGAAATTACACATAAAAACTTCACATTTGAAACATTTAAACTTTTCTCTTCTTTTTGAATTTTGAGGCCATCTTAAAAATTCATGCATTCTGCAGAATCTAAGGGAAGAAAACACATAAGCAATAATACGATATTCAACTGGTCTCAATGATTCAAGGTATCATAAAATAGGAAATAAGCAAATAAGCTGGCCAGTCTTCATAATCCAAAAAAAAACAAAAAAAAAATCCATATTTAAATTTTTGGGCTTCTGGTTTGCAGCCTATTCTTTCGTTTTCACTTACCCTTCTCATATAGTTTTCAGCATTTTGTCAAATAATAATAAAATAGACAAAGGTTTATTAACAGGCAGAGTTACAGCCATTCAGCAGGCAATCCGATTATAATCACTGCCCAACATCCTATTAACCCTAGAAATTCGCCAGTCTACGCAGAAACTAGCAGCGCAAAAACAAAATTTAAGCCAGCCAGCTCCTCAAGACATACTTTTCATTGCTCTGAAATTCAGTCCAATAATTCGAAAATTGCCAGGCCGTGAAAATCCTAATGCACTCATCAAAATCAAAGGAAAAAAAAAAAAAAAACACGCCATATCTTTCATGATAAATTAGCAACCCATAGCAACGTATTCTAATAGGTCCGAACTTTCCAGCTAGATTGAAAAAGCGTTAGCTTTTATCAGTGTTAGCTCGCTATATAATTTCCATATATGATTAAATATTCAGGCATCTAAAAACATGATGCATAGCAAGAAAAAGAAAATCCAACACCTGAAGCCACGGCAATATGAATCCGTATGAATCTGAGCCCGGGTTAGCGGTGACTCTTGGCCGTTTGATTCTGCCAAAAGAAAAGGTCTACGATAGTCGGTGTTTGGGAGGGAGGTTCGAGTTTAATCGTTGAGAAAAAATGAAAAATGAAAAATGAAGAGGCTTAATCTAATCCGGGAGTGGGCTTAGTTTAACTGTATCTGGGATAACGAATCTATGTGGTTGTGGATTGAGATGGGCAGATTTGATAACACATGATACAATCATGGCTAACAAAAATTATATGTGTATCTTATATATGAGGAAGTATATATTTTTTTAAAAATTATGTGTTTATTACATATTTTTTTTATAACATTTAATAAAAAGTATATATTCTTCACATATTTCTAGAGATATATGATGCATTTTATAAGCTAGAAGGAAAAACTCTAACAAGATTCTCTGAACTTTCACGCGATTTTAAAGAACTCCCTCAATTTTGAGCTTTCTCTCAGTTACCCCTCAAACTCCAATCTTCTATTTAGAAGACGATTTTTTTAATTTCGTTTGTTTCACTATTAAAATTTTTTAAATATTCCAAAATACTCCTCATTTTAGAGGTTTATATTTTTTTTATAATTTTTTTTGTTTAAAAATACAAGGGTAATTTAGGGAATTTCAAAAAATTGTTTAACAGTAAAAACAGACGGAAAATGGGTCTTCTGATAGAAATGGAAATTTGATGGATAAAACTGAGAGAATTAAAAGATTTGGGGAGTTCTTCAAATACGCTAGAATTCATAGGTCTTTTTAAAATTTTTCTTAAACTTATTTACATGATTAGCCATATATGATATGGACAGAAATTTCCTACAAACTGGTTTGTAGGAAATTCGCTTACAAACGCCAGCTTGTAAAAGTGACATTGTGTCCTTTAAAGATGTGAGAAGTAGCATTATTTATTTTTAACATGTGGGCTTTTTATATGCTAATTGTATATGTCATTAATGTATTCTGAAATTAAATTGCATTACATAATTAAACATGTGCTTTTCACATGTTTAAAGGACAATGTCACTTTAGCACAGCGGTTTGGAGGATTTGTAAACGGGAATGTACGAACATTCTGTCGCGAATAGATGATATCAATTTTTAGCCAATTCCTATTCTGCTCGAGAGCATAAACGAACTGTTGTTTTATATTTATTTGGTGGAATATTCCAAAGCTCCTTATACTGTTTTAGATGTTAATTTTAGCCATTCCAATTTTTGATTTGATCAATTTGATGATCAAATCTAAAAAATAAAAAGTTAAACGAAGAAGTATAAGTATGATAATCTTATAATATATGTGTTCAAATACTTTTTTATTTTAGAAATTAGATGTCTGATGATTTATAATCACACCTCTGTGAAGTTCTTCATTTTTATGTAAAATCGTTAGTTGCAAACCTCTTAATATTTTTTTATTATAAATTTTCTATATAAATAAAAAATTAAAAAAATAAAATAAACTTAAAAATACTAAAACTAAAACTAAAAACAAAAATAATTAAAAAAAATCAAAATTTATAGGGTGTGCTGACTTTGGCTAAGGCTGGGATGTTCGGCGCATCCCCTTTAGGCCAAATAGTGTTAGGTCAAGCTCACCCCTAGTTTTTAGGGTGGTTCGGTTACCCCTCCATTTAAGAAAATAAAAAAAATTATATAGGTGTTCTGTAACCATCTCGCTATTGACTAAGAGAAGTGGTTAGTACCCCCCCGATTTTTGATGTTGTTAATTAATTTTAAAATCCGTGTTAGTTTTAATTTACCCAATTTTGAGATTTAAAAATTCTATTTTTTTTTAATTTATAATAAATAAAAATAATAATATTTTAACGTTTCATTATTTCTATACGGAAAATTCACAAAGTGATGTGATTTAGAATAATAAGAAAAAAATCAAGAATCTAATTCTTCAAATTAAAAAGTAAGATGAGTAATTTGCAAATCGTGTGTTAGTATGAACTTATCATGGATTTTCGTCTTAAAATAATATAAACACCCGCAAACAAGTGGCTCTTGGGGTGGCTGTGCAATTAGGGTTTCAGGGGGTGGGCATCGCCGATTACGGTCTCCCCAATTTATGGGTTGGGCCTTGTGGGCACTTTTTTAAAAACTAGTGGGGAGAGCACGTGCATTGCACGTGCTTGGTTCTCGGTGTTATATATATATTACTATAATTGTTTATATCATGACTTTAATAACATAAATTTATTATATTATATTATAGAGTATATTCAATATCTAGATTATACTTAAAAAAATTTAAAGAGAGTTAATTTATATAGTAAACATATGTTGTTACTTCAAATCAAATAGTATTGAAAAATATATAGCATATTAATGTTTATGGTGTTTTTCTCAACCATCTTATAGGAACATAAGATTGTAATTTTAGCAAATGTTTTTTTCATTATAATGCATCATGGACCTTGAAAAACTATGAAGTTTAAAGTAAACCAAGTTGTCATGAATAATAAAACTTTATAAACATGCACGTATGGATTATCACCATAACATATCTATTTTTAAATTTATCTTTTAATAGGTCTTAATAACATGTACATAAACACTAACAAGAATGTAGAGTCATTCATCTCATAGAAGTCATCCACCGCATAGAAGTCATCTAATAATTCTATTCACTCAATAACATCATTTTACAAAGATAAAGTTAAACATTTAGATAAAAGATAACATTGAGTTGTATTGAATTTCAATCTTTTTGTATTTATCCGTATTAATAAGGTCTACATCTACAAGATTTTCTGGCGTGGAATGTTGCATCAACAGATTGTGTCTAACATTGATTTGCAATTCAACTACTCTCAGCAAACAATTATTAATAGTCATAAGTAAAACCTCAATTTTTTCAAAAATAATAACAACAAAATTAACCCTTAATCAGCCATCAAACCAATTGGTAGTCACAAAATTATAACCTAAAAATTTTGCTCATCAAGAGAACCAAAAATATTTTCAAACAAATTAACCATATCAATTCTTCCCTGTAATTTGAGGCCACCTAACAAACTTGTTTCAAATCAGTTGAGGCCGAAATACAAAGAGATAGGTTACAGAATTCTCCAAAATTTCTTGAAATTTTTGACTAAATTCTCAAACAAGAGGAAAAAAATAAATTGCATCTCAATTACTCATGAACTCTACATGTAGCCACTCATATGATTTTCTTAAACTCATAATCAATTTCACAGAGAAGAAGAAAAATATCAAAGAGGGGTGTTCATATTTATTCTCCATGAAGAAACTTATCATCATAGCACAAAACGTATTTGACAAATAAATTTAAAACACGTAAAACTTACTTGGGATTGAAGTTTTATGAGCAGTACTTGTGAATTCCAATGAAGAAGAAAATAGAGATGTTTGTTTTTGTTTATAGTTTTTGAAGAAAATAACTGAATATATAATTAGTTTTTGTTCGTAACTCTTGAAGAAGATAACTGTTTTTGTTCGTAACTCTTGAAGAAGATAACTGAATGTACGGTTATCTAGATTTAACTGATGGGCAAATTATGAAAGATCAAAATAACCCTGTCTGATTTAACAATGAAGAAGAAAGAAAAATGGTAAAAGTGTAAAACTATATTATCAAATAAAATGCACTATTTACGAGACATTCACACTTTTTATATACCTTTAGGTAAGGATATTAATAATGAAAATCATACAATAATATTTTCACATTTAAAATTTTTATTTATTTAAAAATGATAGAAATTTAAAGTTTAAAATATTCTTAAAATTCATATTTTAAATTGGCTAGAGCCACCCTAGATTTATTTTTTTGCAATTTTTAAATAATAGTAATAAAACATATGAGACGTGTCAGTTGCTGTCAAGTTAATAATTTTTCAAGCATTTTAAATTTTAATCTTAAGTCTCGTAGGCATTTCACATTTTTTCACAATGATACGACACCGGCTTTTTGTATAAAGACTTAAGAAGCAAAATTTTCTTTTTAAATGTTGTGTTTATTTTTTTGCATTTGACCAATTTTCATAAACACTTGATCTTTGATCACATTTTACTTTGTTACTGAAATTGTGATGCCATAAGTATCATTGCCTCAAGTTTAACTGGTAAGTGGTCAATTTGATCTTAGGAGATACTACACTCACACACAAGATTGCCAACCAAGTCTAACACATGTACTATACTTCAAGCTTGTGAAATAGTGTGCAAAAAGATGACATAGCTTAGACAAGCCATTAAAAACGAATGCACACCCTTTAAAAACGTATTCCATCATATATGTCAAATTCAACGAAAGAGAAGTACAAGATATGACACAATGAAAGAGACACACATGAAAGACATGTGAAATTATAAACACTTAACCAAGCATACAAAGTAAGGACTCCCAAAATTTCTCATTAGTAGATGTGCGCTTACTCTGTAGTGCCTAGTTGTGTTACTAGGTCTCCAGAGTTATGATGTTGACATGGAAGACCCCAAATTGGTTGTTTGGTTAATGACCTTTAATTCGCGATGCAGTTTTAGACAAAGCTGTGAGGGAATACATCTTTACAGAGGGAAGGATGTTAAATTTACTAAAATGATGGGGATAGAGTGATGGAGTTTGAGAGTAGAGTGAGGTCCAATGGGAGATTTATGGGTGCATCGGTACGGATGGAAAGTTAACCTTCATGATTAAATCATTGAATCCTAAGCACCAGTGTACAGAAAATACAAGTCTTTCAATTTGTAACATTTAGTTGGATTGCTAAGAGGGATGATCCACAAATTTAAGACACAACCTAACATATCCAATAAAATCACCTATGAGGATGTTAAATAGGAAATGGAATGTAGATGTTAGTAAGAAACAACTATATAGTGCTAGAGTGAAGGCAAAGATACAAATAGAAGGCAAGCAAAGAAACAATACAATGGCTTTGGGATTATTGTGCAACTGTTATGGCAAACAAATAGAGGGAGCTCTATGTTTTTTGAAGTTGATAGGCCAACTATGGAGCTCGCCAACTTTTCAAAGATTGTATATGTCTTTGGCAGCATGCAAGGAAGGTTTTAGGGAGGCTTGTAGGCCTGTGATAGGAGTTGATGGCTGTTTTCTAAAGGGACATTTCAAAGGGCAACTGTTGCTGCTGTTGGAAGAGATCCAAATGACAATATCTATCCCATCGCTATTGCTGTTGTTGAGCTGAAACTAAGGACAGTTGGTCTTGGTTTCTAGAGACTCTAATTCGTGACCTTGGTCCACCTCGGTCAGTGGGTGGACATTATATCAGACAGACAAAAGGTATGTAGTTCATGTATTTCATTCTCCAAAAGTTGTATAATATTCACCAATTTTCTGTTAACTGACTTTTGACATTTTATTTGTTTGATTTGTGCCAAAAGGGTTC
>FXXK01001299.1:14287-56828 GCA_900184695.1 Betula pendula
AGAGTAGAAAAAGTATTAGAACAGTAGTCTACTCCGTTAAAAATGATTCGGATCGGCTCGACTATGCTGTGACCGTCTCGGAATCGGTATCTATATGGCGTTCGTGAACACAAAAATAAGCTCATTATTAAAGATACAAAAACCTACTAATAAAGAATTATAAACTCGTAACGGGCTCGATCGGATAATGTTGGTGGCAGAGAACTTGTATAAGGCCGACTATCCATGTCGGCTTCGATTCAATATATTTATTAGGGTTTAATTACCGTTTACCCCCCATGAACTACCAGCATTTCCCAGTTGCCACCATTAACTGACACTTGTCCCATATTGCCCTCTTGGACTACCATTTAGTTACCTTTTGCCCCTTCCGTCAGTCAACCGCGTTAAATCAGACGGTCAACCCTTCACGTGCGCGTCACATGCCGTCTTATGAGTTTTACTTCCCATTTTACCCTCGCTTTGCCTTTTTGATTGAAGCTCAACGTTTTGGACACCCACATGAACGATATAAACGAAAAAGGAGAAGACAATAAATGAGAAGGAGCTGCCAGAGTCTTTCTTCTTCAACATTCAGTCCCAAAGTTTCTCTTACCTGCGTGTAGCTCTGCAAAATGTCCTGTTCACTAAAGAGTGAAGCAACGTCTGGGGAGCCCATGTGTCGTTGTGGAGTACCTGCGTGTTTGAAGACTTCCTTTACTAAGGAAAATTTCGGACGGAGGTTTTACGGATGCGTTAATTATGATGTAAGTTTTTGTTCTTTTTTTGTTTGGTTGTCTGGGGATTTCTCTGGTCTTTACTTCCCGTTGGGGAAATTTGTCTGGTCGTTCAACCCTTTCGTAAATGATAGTTAAAAGGTCAATCTTTGTTTTCCATGAACTTTTAAATCCTAGATCCGGACCATAATGGGACATGTTTTTCTCTCATGAACCTGTACAATGTAGATCCGGAGCATAATAGGTTAATTTCTGTTTAGTTTTTTTTTTAAAAAAAAAAACTAAACAAAAATTAGATCGATCTAGGGTTTAACTTTTTAAAGCCGAGATTTTTTTTATAAAAATTGTACATTGTAGATGACTAATCTCTGATACGGCCTCTAATTGAATAGGTTGGTCGGTCATGTGGATTTTCCAATGGAACGATACTGACATGTGTGACCATGTTAAACGAGTGTTGGACCGTTTGCAACACAGGGACGAGAAGCTGAATAGTGACGTTACAGAATTGAAGAAAAAGTTGGAGATTGAAGCATCCAAGAATGAGAATCAAGTCAAACTCACAAAAGCACATTCTCTACTCTTGACATTTTCGTGGTTTTTTTTGTTGTTTTTGTATCTGTGTTTGGGGGCAAATATTATGGTGCATGTAATGGAATTTCCCCTATAAACAGCTACCATGAATTTCCTGTTTTATTTTTCTTTTAAGTATTGACAATGTTTTTTAGGACTAATGTATTAGCTTAAATGTGTTTGGGTTAATTTTGTGGTGTTTGCTTCACTGTCAAACTTTTATTGTAAGAGTTGACAATGTTTAATCCAATGACTAATGTATTAGGTTAATGTGTTTGGGTTAATTTTGTGATGTTTGTCTCACTGTCAAACTTTTATTGTAAGTGTTGACAATGTTCAATCCAATGACTAATGTATTAGCTTAATGTGTTTGGATTAATTTTGTGATGTTTGCCTCACTGTTAAACTTTTATTGATAAGAGTTGACAATGTTTAATCCAATGACTAATGTATTAGCTTAATGTGTTTGGGTTAATTTTGTGATGTTTAATCCAAACATAGCTCAACAAATGTTTGGCTAAATTTTAACTAAATATCACTTTTTCATTTTAGCTAACAACTTGACTGGTAGTTCATGGGGGAAAACGGTAATTAACCCTAATTTATATTTTACAGTGTACACATATAGCTTTTAAATTCCAAAGTTTCTTCCCTGCCAACCAACATTACTAAAGTACTTTAAGATTTGATTGAGTTTTCTTATACTATTATTCTATGGAGTTGTTTTTTATAGATTTAAATAAGGAAAATGTAAATACCGCTAGAATGAGATCTTTAGTAGGATCATAAAAGATTGTGGCGAATGAACTGGCATAACAAAAAGAACACATGCATAATTTCAATATACTTCATATTCATCTTTAAACCAAATGCAACATCAGCCAAAACCCATTGATTTTTTTTTAAAAAAAAAAATTTGGAAACTTCATATAGTCCCCTGAACTTTGGGCCTATTTGACATGTCCCTCATAATCTTTAAAAACTCTCACTTTGGTACCATGAATTTCTAATTTCTATCACTTAACCTAATTCCGTTAAGATTCACTGTTAAATCATGTCAAAATTTCTAAAATACCCCTCATTTTTTATAAAAAAAAATGAAAAACAATTGTAAGGATTTAGGTGTTAGTTAGGATTTAACGGAATTTGCAAAAATATTCATGCCTGAATCTTTGAGTTTTTTTTATAATTTTTTTTTTTAAAAAAAATTACAGGGGTATTTTAGAATTTTGATAGGATTTAAACGGTGAATCCTGGTGGAATGAGGTTAAGTGATAGATATTAGAAGTTCAAGGTATCAAAGTGAGAGTTTTTAAAGAATAGAGGGGGCATGTCAAAAGGGTCTAAAGTTCATGGGGGCTATTTGAAGTTTCTCCTAAAAAAAAATTATTTGTTTAAGTGTAACACCTCAAGTAATTAATTTTGTGGTTCGTCTTCCAATCTTAAACCACTCGGATTAAGACTTAGGGATACCTTTATTCTCTTAGAAAGAAAATCTGTAAAACATCGGTTTGCTGACATCATCAGAATCTTCCGGATTAAATCAATTAATTTAACTAACCCAATGTAATTTCTTATAGGGTATTCACATTAGCTAATTGGTAATTGACTGAATCCACTACTTATAACTATTCGTCAAAGTAAACAGCGGAATAATTGATTTGAGTTTGTAAACAATGAATTAATCTATTATCAAATAATGAACACAGAGCTTCCAAACAGACATTACTATAAACATCTTATTCAAACCTGAGAATATGGGCTATTCGCTTGTAAAATAGTATGGATTCTTTTAAATAAATGGGAGTATTCGATTTCTGTCATTATGTCGTTGAAAAACTGTAGTTTTGTTTTGAAGAAATTTGACATAAATGCAACATCAAATACCTATTTTTTAATGCATTAAATATGTTGAAATATATATATGTAGTATATATATATATCGTATATAGTATATATAATATATAGTATATATATTATTATATATATTATATATATATACTATATAGTATAGGTATTATAGTTATATGTTAACAACATGTTCTACCTGAGACATTAACCATCTCTCAGTAAGGTTTGCATGTCCTTGAAGGACATCTGGTACAATTTTGGTGCTCTGGACATTGCATAAATGTATCATCTTATACTAGCTGTCCGACTGAATCCGACCTCGGGTGGCCCATACTGATTAGTAAAGTCGTAATAGTACCCATTCGAAGAATGGTGCGCTGGTCACAAAATTATAACCATTAGATCCACGGTACACACATAATAAATAACTGGACCATAGGGTTAACTTGTAATAATTGTAAGCCCATTGTCAATCTTCCCACACAGGATGGTGTATTATGTCATATGATATATTCATTGTTTTGGAAAGTAGATTTATATAAGTGATTAATCTTGAAGCAGTTGTGAATATATGTCATAAAATAATGAAGAAAGTGTGCTCAGTCTGCTGACATATCGCACTTTTTAACAAGTGCAGTTTATACTCAGTTATTTACTTACCTCAAACACTTATCCAAAACTTGGGACATCTTGCAATCACTGCAAAATATACCAAAAATATAGTGAGGGTGAAACTCTAACATATAAAACCTTAACTATGCAGAATCTATCATTAAAATCCTAATTTTGTACATTCTGGTCAGCACACGAACGTATGTGTCTTAGACACGAACGATTTTGCTTTCATAGAAACGTTTGTGTATCGAGGACACGAACGTATGTGTTCTTGCAGAAGCGTTTGTATGTGCTTAGAATGTCCAAAACTAAGAAAAATTCTTTTAAACTAAACACTATACTAATCTTATACCTCAGACCTAACTGTAGAAATAGAAATAATGTATTTTATGAAATAAAACAGAATAGTATACGCAAATCCTTCAAATATTTTTTAAAAACTTAATAGACATATGTAAAACCTTGTGACTATTAGCACTTCTTTAAAACTTTATACAAGCTTATGATAAATAAGAATGTTATGCAGTAATGTAAACATTATTTTGAGTAAATAAACTAGGGTTAAGAAATTACCCTTCTTAGAAGAATGAAAACTCAATAGCTCCCTCTTTTCTTCAAAGATTTCCTTTTACACCCTTACACACTCACAACACTGACCTAGATAGAGTAGGATTGTGTTTGAAGGTGAGAGGGGTGAGGTGTATTTATAGAGGGATTCATTTGGTTAAAAACTGTTTGTTAAAACCATGTTCTGGGTTTTTCACGAACGTATGTGTACTAGTCACGAATGTTCGTGTGTACCTCCTTGACACACATGCATGGTGCGTCACCTGTTGCGCGCTGAGATGAACGATGGTACACGACACATGCACGAACATATGTAACTTTACACGGACGTATGTTTGTACTATGTACACGAATGTTCCTAGTCTTACGCAAACGTATGTGTAAGCTAGAAAAGTCTAAACATTTATTTTAAAGTTAAAAGTTTTTTTTTTTTTTTGGGTATTACATTAAGTTTCCTATGTTTTAAATGATTGCCATTAAATGTTCCAAGTTGCATCACATTTGTAAATATTCTAATGATCTTGCACGAGGATTTCAAGGAACTTAGGAAGATTTAACGCAAAGTAAGCATTATTGGTTTCTTAGGGCCTGGGGATTGAGTATTGACTTTCTAATATATGTTATATACTTATTCTTTTCTTATCTATGAAATTGTCTGCCTTTTCCACAATAGAAGGTCCATCTTGAACGACCCCACAAGCTTTTTCTTTTTCCATTTTCACTCTTGGGTGAGAGAAATTGATGGCAACATGATGCAACTTTTTGCTTATAAGCATTTCTTATTTTCTTTTTAATATGGATAAATATCATACCCATTTGAATATTAAATAGGCTTTTTCCTCTTTCTTTGTTCTTTTCCATGTCGTAATAACTAATACAAGACATCAATTCATACACTTTTCAAGATACATTAACCACCATCAATTGGTTGGATTAGGATCTCCTTAGATTTGTAAATCTAAACCCTCAATTTCATTTAAGGATCAAAACACCTTCCAGCTTATTTTCTTTTACTAAGACTAATTAATTTCATTTTCCAAAAAAAATAATAATAATAAAGACTGTTCTTCTTCCAAGGCATGCCCCTTCTTTTTCCTCAAAAAAGAAAAAAGAAAAAGAAAAAAGAAAAAAGAAAAAGAGAAAACGTATCGTGAACATATTTAGTGGAGGGTTCTGTACAACCTTCCTCTTAGGACACCGATTATTGTTGCCTCTTAACAAAAGCCACAAACCGATTATTCTTCACTCTAGGTACTCTTCTCATTTTTTTCTTTCTTCTATATATGTATTTTTTCTCATTCGATTTCTTCTTTCTTTTTGTTTTTGAGCTACAAACCTGTTTTAGGGTTCATTGTATGGGATGATACTCTCTGCAACTGTGAGGTTGAGAGAGGTAAAAAAATCAAGGCTACAAATTGGGATGATACTTTCACGTATGAAACATAGGAGATATTGTGGATAAAACTGATATGAATAATTCATTGAGTAAAACACTTAAATAGACTCTAACTGAAACACACACTCCTACAAACAAGGACCCACTTGACCACAACTAAAACAACATGTACCATTATGTAACTAAAACTCCTAAACTAAAGGAAGGACTCAACGTGCAGTTGGATGATACTCTTTGCAAATGTGAGGTTGAGAGAGGTAAAAAACAAATTGAATAAATTACGATGATACTTTCACATGTGAAATAGAGGAGATATTGTGGATAAAACTGATTTGAATAATTCATTGAGTAAAATACTTAAATAAACTTTAATTGAAACACACACTTCTACAAACAATGACCCACTTGACCACAAATAAAACAACATGTACCATTATGTAACTAAAACTCCTAAACTAAAGGAAGGACTCAACGTGCAGTAGGATACACTAACACATTTTTCTGCATTATTCTTAATAGAATTATTCGTTCTTGTCTTTCCTTTATTTACTATTATTTGTTACTACTTTTGTATTGATCATCTCATCTTATATCAGCTTTGATTAGGACAATTGCCATTTAAGCTCAATTAATTATTTATGCTTTATTACCCAAAGAAGAAAACAAAAGGTTGAGATCAATATAGATCCTCATGCATCCTAAACGAGCCTTTCTAAATGATTGAAGATACATTTCAAACAATCAGTTAACTTGGGAAAAAAAAAAAAAGAGAATAGCCTAAAATAATTTAAATTTTATGATATGTTTAAATGCATTATCCGTTTGTGGCTTTTGTTAGTGAGATTTTATTTTGTTTTATTATATAGCAACTTGATCAAGTGCCTTATTCAGTATCGAGGATAACATTTGAAGAATTGTTTCAACATAGATGTGAAACCAGTTTCATTAACTTTCTACCGGTACATTTACACCATTTTACTCTTCTAAGAAATTAAAATGTTTTTATGTGATTGTTGTGATTATATAGAGACCATTTTACCATTCTACCGGTACCCTGACACAATTTTACCATTATTATGCGATTGTTGTAATTATATAGGGACCATTTGATAAAAGTTCACTGTCCTTGTTTTCTCAAATATCAAATAATACGTATATTAGTCAGGTAAAAATATACATTTTATTCGTACTTGAAAATAATAATACATCTTATAGTAGGTCGACAAGTTAAATGATAATGTGTTTTTTAGGAAACTAATGGGTTCAATCCAACACCAACATCCTTTGCTGAAATCACATATGCAAATATGGATCGCATAAATTTTCTTGGTAAGTAACAAACTTACCAACATATAATTTTTTCTTAGCATTTTCTTATTCATTAGAAAAATTAACTTTGATTTTGAAACATGTTCAGGACATTGAATGGTGGTGCGAAGTTTCAACAATGGTGTTGATTGCGGTTTTTTATTGTTTTGGTAGGTTGGTGGTGCACATAGGATATTTTTGTGTTGAACATTATTGGTGGTGCACGTAGAATATTTTTGTAGTGAAAATTATATTACTTTTGTAGAATATTTTTTTATTGAAAATTATGTAACTCGTTTTTCTATGCTTTAAAAATGCCGATGTGGATTATGTATTTCATATTCTCAACTCAAAAGAATTTGTAATTTTCAATTTATAATATCTCTTATTAGTAGGATTCTTATGAGTAGTGTGCTTATGTCTTAAGGGAACCAATGAAAGCATAAGCAATAATCACTTGCTTCACATTTCACTTCATGTATAAGCATGCTCTTACAGGACTAGAATATATAGACAAAACAATTGAATTTTGAGATGGCAATAAAGGGATTTTGAGAAGCCCAAATCAATGATATATATTACAAAGGGATTTGATTACAAGCTTTGTTACAACTGTAAGGTTTTTAGTGTTAGCAAATTTGGTTGGAAGTTTTAGTTTAAAGTCAAGTCGGTGAAAAAGTTGATCCAAGACATGTTTTTTTTCAAGTTTGTATACGCTGTCAACATTGACCTAGTCAAACTAAAGTGAGCATAACTTTTGATTCCAAACTTCGATTGAAGCAAACTTGATGGCGTTGGAAATTTGACTCAAAATGCTACAAGTCGTTATTTCACAAAAATTCTCCAATTCCAACGTTTTCAGGGTCAAATCAGGTTATGAAGTGAAGACATAAATTATGCTCGGCTGCAAGCTCGTCCGGACGAGATTGTAGACGAATTTTGGGCAGAATGCCTCGTCTTCAATCTCGTCTGTAGTGCGTACAAACGAGCCCCGAAAATCTGCACTTTTTCGGAACCAACTTTGTGATTTTAGGGCTACCTTTTGAAGTCTATTTAAGGGCCTTTGAAGCACGAATTTTGTAAGGATTGGAGGCAATATTTCCAAGGGTTTAGAAGCTATTTTGTTTGTGCTAAGAGAGGTTTAAGCTTGTTTAGAGTAATCATATTGATCCTCTCTTAGAGTTTATTGGGTATCACACAATCTTTGTTTGCAACACTTGAAGCCTATTGGAGTTCCGGTAAAGAAGATCAATAGAAGAATTTTCCAAAGGTTCTGGGAGAACTACTGCGATAGTAGGCAAGCGGGTCATTTGTCTAGTACAAGAGTGTGTCTCTCATAAAGATTTTGTAAGTATAAACACCTTGTAATTTCTCATTCTTCTAGTGCATTGATTTCCTAGGTTTGGCTGCCCCAGAGTGGTTTTACTTTTGAAGAGTTTTTCAAAAGGTTTCCACTTCGTAATCAAAATATTTGTGTTGTGCAGTTTATTACTTTTATAATATTTTGTGTGGTTGCTTATTTTTTAAATTCCGCGGTTATTTGATATACACCTATTCAACCCATCTTCTAGGTGTTATTTGGAGTCTGTTTATTATTTTTCAACAACTGTATTAGTAAAGCAAAGATAAAATACAAGGTATTCAATAAGTCAAAAATTACAAGTGTCCTAAATTATAAGAAGTGTTCAAAACATGTTTATCTCATCTTTATCTCTTGAAGAGTTCCAGAGTTACACATCTTCCATAGAGTCCATGCTTCAACAGCTTTTATCAATTACAATGTCTTCTAAGCCAGTCTTCAAGTTAATCTCAACCTCATCACTTCTCAAGAGTTATCAAAGACAATGCAGCTTCTACAGAAAAAAATAAAAAAATAAAAATCATTCGTTCACTTACAGATTATTCTACAAAAAAACATATATTATATATATATATATATACCTGTTCACCAAACTCCAACTTCTCTAGTGACATTCTCAGCCAGTCTCACTCTTCTAAGAATAAGCCTAAAACAACCGAGACTAAGCTATTCCCAAACAACCAACAGTCAGTGTTCAATCCCAGCCAACCCTAAACACAACAATGAAAATCAATTACCATAATAAAACCTGGGCCTTAAAAAAAAATGCAGCTCTAAGATGTGCTCTTTTTCAAAAGTTAATTAATTTGATTGCTGAGTTAAGTTTTATTTCAATACATAGAACTTACAAATGAACAAATGAAATTATCAATCAGAGGTTAATGCCATGGGAAAACAAAGATTCTCATATTAGTGAGCGTGAACAGTACACATGATTAGTAATATCTCCCATCATTATCCAACTCTTCTACACATTCAGGCAATTTTTTCAACAAGTTCAATTTATAGTTTTTAATAATTGAATTCATGCTAGCAAATCTTATAAAACAAGGTAGATTAGGTTCAACAAATTACTTACCAGTTGGAGTTGAACTAAGAAACCGCACAGCTAGCCGAGTCTCCTCCAAGCCTAGACCCACCGGTAACAAAACTCCCAAAACGCCCAACCCATCGAGAACCCGTCTGTCCTCCCCGCGCTCATGCACTCAACCCCGCTGTCCATCACAACCACGCACAAAACTGGCCCGGCAAGGAACTCTTTCTCCGACACCAAGGAAATGGAGCGAGTCCAGCAACTCTCTCTCCCCCACTCTCTATCTCTTCTCCCCCCCCCCTCTCTCTCTCTCTCTCTCACTCAGGTGTCATATATGGAAGACTGAAGATTTGTTTCTAGAACACATATGCGTGTAAGGAAGACGATTCTTTTTCTCTTTCTCTCTGTCTTAGAAGACCGGATAAGATTTGTTCAAATTTGATTTATTGGTAGCCTTGGTAAAACAAAAGTCTCTAGCACTAGTAGGACCGTTAGATTAAATGAAAGGTTCAAATTTAAAAATATGAAGGGATCCTGATCCCAATTTGTTATCCCCAGCTTCTGTAATTCCCACTTGAATATGACATGGGAGTAAGTAATGGTATTGTGTTAAAGTATCAATCATTTATTTCTCTTTTATCTTCTTCATTGTTGTCCTCATAAGCGGGTTCTGAGTTAAGAAATTGCTAATTCAAAACGGTAATGTTTAAATATTTATACACCGAGATTTTACCTCTATGAGCTTGGGCCACACAACCCCTCGAGGGAGTTGCCTAAACACACTTGCGTCAAAAACTCAAATCACTCAATATTTCCTTAATCAACAAGTTTGAACTCTTTGAGTACATGAAAATATATCTACATAAACTTGTTGACTCTTACTTAACCCACAAGGACTAGGACTACCGATTTTACTAAACAACAAAAGACCTAATAAAAGACTACCTTGGACTTAAGAAAATAAACCTAAGACCTTAAACTCCTAAAAAGTTGTAGGCTTGACTCAATTACTAAAATACCCTTAATTCATGGAAGTTGCATAAAATTACAAATCTACCTATCATTAAAAAAATAACTATTATTTATGAAATACTTATGGGTGTTCGTCGGTTAAGTCGGTGTCGAAAATAGCATTCTCGCCTTTCGCCAAATTACAGTCGGTAAAGTCAAAAATTGTACCGACTTTACCGCATGTGGACTTGTTTCGCCTACCGACATTATCGGCTTTTGTCGGTAATGATGGTCGGAAATGTCGGTTAAATTGGGTCAAGTTTTTGGTTCGGCTAGGGTGGCCCATGTACTTTTTGGGCCAATTTTTAGGTTATGGCCTTGCAGCCTATGCGTTTTTTGGGTCGAAAAATAGGGTTTCTAATATGACCATTTTCAAAAATTATGAATATTTTCAAAATATAATATGGCCCAATAATATAGAAACCTGATTCAAATTTACATTCTCATAATCAACATTCACAAACCTATTAGATCATTTACATTCTCATACTCAATCAACATTATACTTGAATCAATATCAACTATCAAAATTCACAAACCTATTAGATCATTCATAAACCTACATTCTCATAATCAACATTCACAAACCTATTAAATATATATATACCCAGTCAAATATAAACATACATAGGATTGTATAATTGTAGTGTATAAGTATTAACATACTAAATAGTAAATACTACTCTATAGTTATAACATATTTAATGAAATAATTATATCCTAATAATTAATGTGTAAGTGTATATTAACTATAGTTATAACTATGATATATAGTACTATGACATATGGTTAAGTTGTTAACTAACATATTTAATAGTTAGTATATAACTATATACAAAAACATAATATATGGCATATCACACATGATTAACTATAGTTATGTACAATACTTATATTATAATATAAGTATAGTTAATTAGTTATATGTAATACACTATACTTATTATTTACTCACATTATATATATACTATAGTCTCTACTTTCTAATTTTATATAATAACATATTGTTACCTATAGACAAAAGTTATATATTATACTATATAATATGCCTTATATAGTTACATATTATATATTTATATTATATTATATATTAATATACTAGTTATTAGTTAATAATTAATATGTTAGTACTAGTTAAAAATTGTAATAATGTTAGATTTATATGTTACTAGTTATTATGTATAATAAGTAGTAAATATGTTACACTTATTTATGTTATTAGTTAATAGTTAATATGTTAGTATGTTACTAGTTAATAATTATAATATGTTAGACTTATATGTTACTAGTTAAATATAAGATTTTAAATTTTAACAAAATAACTATCTCAAATTATAATAATATGTATTTTGCCGATCATGTTTACTTGAAATTATGCCAACTAATTGAAGAAATATATGCTCAATAAACTAAATTATTTAATTAATATTTTATATAATTAAATAAAATATTATATTTATTTTAATTATATTCAAACTAGTGAATATGCCAACACGTGGCTGTGGCTGTGGTTGTGGAAAATGCCATAGCCACGTGTGTGGCTATGGCTGAAGGAGGGAGAAGATATTTCTTCTCCCTCCTCTTGCAGCGAGAATCCACAAACACAAAGAAGTGTTCGGTAAAAAAAAAAAACGAAAAGAAGAAAAACAAAAGAAGGAAGAAAACGCAGAGAAGAGAGGGAGAGAAAGAGCTCTGCGCTGGCCGCTGTGGGTGGCAGTGTTGGCGCGTCGTAGCAGTGGGTCGCTGTCTTTCGCAGTGTTGAACATCAAAACGACGTCGTTTTGATGTCTCGGTGAATGTCGAAGAATCTCGGTCGGTAGGCGGTCGATACACGGCCAGTTTCGCCTACCGACCGAGATTTTGTCGGAATAGAAATTTTCGTTCCGCTTGCCGGCAGGCGGGTGGAGACGGTCGGTACACGACCGGTAGACGGTTGGCGGAGATTTTGAACAGCCCTAGAAATACTGACCCAAATTAAAAATTGTTTTAACCCCATATTACTAATTACTTAACCTTTAAAACTACATAAGACTCATCTCAATCCAATGTCGTATGTGAGCCCTACGTAAGAAAAAATTGAAGTAGCCAAAATTGAAAATTATAGCAACTTGACATTTCTTTCATTATTGTATCATTCTCCCCTACTATGATAAAAGTCAACCACAAGGATATCTTGAACTTAAAAAATATGTATGCGTTGTTAAATAGTTGTACAACATCATAAGTGAAACATGAAGAGAACAGAAAATCCTAGAAAAAACTAAGTTGTTCAACATGTCACATACCATATTGTTCGTGCTATTTTTAGGTCGTCTTCTTCGTTGAGCCGACGATCGTAGCAGCCAACATGCGGTTGAACTGAGAGTAGACTCCCCTGGCATGAGAGGGGCGTATCTGCAAAATAAAGAGTCATCAGAATGTCCCCGGCTAGAGCCGAAGACCCTCCGATGCTTAAGTTAGCATGCTTATAGAGAATGAGGAAAATAAATGGGGGCTCTAGAGAGAGAGAGCCATAGTTTCCCCTTTAAGGGATGGATCAGTGAGCCGAAGCTCTCGTTGAGAGCTTCTGTCTGAGAGAGAGAGAGAGAGAGAGAGGAGAAGGAGTCCAGAAGTCCCCCCCTCCCCCGGTCCCCTTCAAATGGTCTTTTTCCTTCTATATAAAGGGATTTGACTTTTGGTCAACATTGCATCTTGGCCCTACACGTGTCAACCATGTGGGCCCATAATAATAAAGGATATTTTATCCCAACAGTTACCCCCAGATCCCCATAGCTGACTTGCCCAAAGGATCAGGTATCAGGGATCTTTAATATACTTGTGATTGAGGTTACCTCAATTTTTCTTGGAGAGGATGGCTTGTCGTTTGTCAGATGTCTGAGTTGCGATCTTGAAAGTGTGAACTTCCATCAAGTTGTGTGGGTTTTACCCCCCGAGCCTGCGACTCGGCTATTGCCAGCATTGTTGCTGGCGAGCTTGTTTATTAAGCTTTATTCCTTGTCGGGTTGGCCCGAATCAAGGTCTCTGTTGATTTTATCAGATCACAATGGATGATGTTCGGGATGATTCTTTGCCCATATAATTGAGGAGAGCTTCATATGTTCCTGTGCTTCTTGTAGAAACTTAAAGACAAGAAGACATATAGCAGCTTTGAGGCTGGTTATCTCGCTAGTAACATGACTATGGTCTAGGTTAGTCAAATAAGCAAATAATAATATCAATAATCAAATATAAAAATATTCATATACTGAATAAATAACTGAAAAAGGGTTTACTGAGACTGCATGTCGATGGTAGGGGCTTGTGAGCTCTCATGTCTGAGGATTGTCGAAGGCGAGGATCCAAAGCTCTCATGCCTCCACTGGGTGCCGAGTACTCTCCCGGTTGGCCGGGCACTCCCTCGGTCTTTATATAAGGTTCGGCATGTCAAGGGGTCGGTGGAGACCTCAATGACGGAACCATGATGGCAATCTAGGAGGAATTAGCACGCACGGCATGTCAAAGGGTCGTAGACCTCAATGACGGTGCGCAGATCTTTTGATCCTAGTTCGGCATGTCATGGGGTCGGTGGCGACCTCAATGACGGAACCATGATGCCGATCTAGGATCGCCAGCACGGCATGTCAAAGGGTCGTAGACCTCAATGACGGTGCGCGAATCTTTCGATCCTGGTTCGGCATGTCAAGAGGTTGGTGGCGACCTCAATGACGGAACCATGATGGCGATCTAGGATCGCACGCACGGCATGTCAAAGGGTCGTAGACCTCAATGACGGTGCGCGAATCTTTCGATCCTGGTTCGGCATGTCAAGGGGTCGGTGGCGACCTCAATGACGGAACCATGATGGCGATCTAGGATCGCAACGCACGACATGTCAAAAGGTCGTAGACCTCAATGACGGTGCGCAGATCTTTCGATCCTGGTTCGGCATGTCAAGGGGTCGGTGGCGACCTCAATGACGGAACCATGATGGCGATCTAGGATCGCACGCACGGCATGTCAAAGGGTCGTAGACCTCAATGACGGTGCGCGGCTCTTTCGATCCTGGTTCGGCATGTCAAGGAGTCGGTGGCGACCTCAATGACGGAACCATGATCTTCAATCTTCAAGCTTGCGCTCCAAGGGTCGGGGTGTTTGATTGTTTTGACCTGTTTTGCCTGAAATCATTGGAAACACAAGGTGGAAACATCCCAAATCTGTTAGTAGAAAAAATTTTGTACTTGTCGATGATGTTTCCTCAGATGTTCGACCCTCCATGGATGCGGAATGCCTGAACCGACCACTTTGAGGAGTCAAGCGATCACTATGGACCTGGATTTCGGGCCTAAATAGGTTGCCCTGCGGTTTTTCCGCATATTGGGGCATCTTGTGAGACCAGTTGGGGTGTTGCCATGTACCGGTCAATGATGCGCCCAGGATCGATCAGGGTGCTGCCATATACTGATCCTTGGTGCGCCTGGTGGAGCTAGTAGGTTGTGTCTTGCAAAAGTTCAAAATATACAGAAGACGTGGCAACATCTTTGCTACTAGTTAGTTCACGCATAAAGAGATTGTAATCTTGATCAGCCCAATTAATTGGGCGATAAGCAATAGTGATCTCATGTATCAATATTTAATCATTACAAGTAATTGGCATGTGAAATAATTGGTAAAAGTTTTACCCAAATTTTGATTGTCGAATGTTGTTGAACCTTTGGCGTTTGGAACTCTGACTCTCGGGATCTTCTCTTGGGATTCTTGATCCTTGAGGTTTTGGAGATGTAGCTCAAAAAATATTTAACCTGCGCTCACAAAATTTTGAAAGATCAGTTGTGATGTGTAAGTAATAAAGTTGGCCCTTTTTATATAGTAGAAGATGCCACTGTTGTGAGGCACTAGAATTGTGTGGTCAACCGTTCTTCCTTGGTCAAATTGGGTGTCAATAAGTTGCCAAGATAGGCCATACTGAATGAGCTCGATCATCTTCTGATTGACAGATTTTGATGCATAGCTCGAAATTTGGAGCTTTCTAGATGGGCGCTTTGGCCATGAAAGAGTTTCGAGCATAATCAATTTTTGTGGACTGAATGCACGGAATAGGGGACTGCAATGCATGCATGGGAGCTAGTGCTAAGCAGCGATATGTCTGATTTTGTTTCCTCCAAGAGCCTTGATTACCGCAGGCAATCGAACTTAGAGATGATTTTTTCCTTTTTACGTTGGTCCGTAAAATCCGGATTTAAGCCTTTTATCCTGCGCTTACACAGTTATTAAAAGCAGATAACAATTGTAAAGTGAATACCCCTCGATTTTGGTTTCTGATGTGAGCCTTGGGCCAAGCTGTCCTTGAGTGGTATTCCTGGTGGAGCCACGTCAAACCTGGGTAGTTCTCGGAGGTGCCTGCGTGGCTCTCAAATCGTGTTGTCAAACAAATTACCTGAAATTCACAAGTTGTTAATTTGCTCAATAATTGTTAATGAAGTTTGTTCATAGTCCATTGGACAATATATCATATTGGCGGTAACTCTTGGACTCAGTTGGGAGGCGGCCTTTGAAAGTTTTGGCTCTCTGAACTGTTTAGCTCGAGGGGTGACTTCTCATAAGAGGTTTTGCGTAATACCCAATCCTAGCGAGCTGCTAAGATGCCGGTAGTTCGGAGATGATCTCTGTATGCCATGAGTTATTCCCCTGCATTTATATGGTTAAGAAAAATATGTAACAACATTAAATTTGAAACAAGTACCCCCCCAAAGCCGCATGTGTTCAAAAGCGTGTGCGGTCTGAACTGGGAGGAAGCTTAAGTTCGGATGGTGGAGAATTTGCTCATGATCTCTTCTTGGTGTTGAACGTAAGAGACGTCTTAACTGTGCTTGTGAAAATATAGCCATTAAGATGACTTTCCCAGAAGTGAAGCTTGACTTATCTAGGCTTCCGGTTTTGTTGGATGGTTCTCGTGGCTTATGGTTGGTGTGCGCAGCCATTTGCAGAATTTGCTCAAGTAGAAGATTCATCTGATTTCTTGGGGCTGAATTCTGAAATGGAAGGCGTCTTCATCATTTTGTTTCAAATCGGCCAATAGTTCATCCTTTGTTTTTGGATCTACACACAATGACAGACACTAGCCATACGGGTCTCTCGGACCATATTATAAATTAGTAATGAAATTTGAGACACCATATGAATGGGATAAATGATGGCATATAAAGGTTTCACAGTTATCATATGTGAAATGTCCTCAATAAATAGAGTTAGAGAATTAAATTTCGAAATGAGAAGGAACACATAGGAAAGTAATCACTTATCTGGAACGTTGTTCAATGATACTTATTTTTATGTTCTTCATGATCTTTTTGGAGGGATCCTTGGACTCTAAATTGATCCGGCTGAAGTAGCTTGAAACCTTGTTGACGTGTGTGTTGAAATTATTAGGTCGGCTTTTTGCACCTACATTCTTGTGTTTTGGAGGACAGCCGTCCAAATGTGAAGCATGAGCTATCCCGTCACCGCTGATATGGACGATGCTTTCATTGGGAGAGAGTTCTGAGCTGGCTTGGCTGAGGACAACTCTTTTTCTTTCGGTTGTACAATATTTCAACGGCGATCCCAGCATCATTTCGGAGATTCTCGAAATATTTGAGCTAGTTTTTTGGACTTGCTTTGTTGTGTACTTGAAATTATTGCTGGTTTGTTCGATGATGAGCACAGCTTGTGAAGTATCTCCCTCGGATCAAGGAGAGTGCTCGAGAAATTTTGGTTCTCGAGAGTCCAATGCCAGGAGCAACTCGGGGTCTTGACTCTGCAATCAATGTACATAGTAGTGTATTAAAATAAAATTTAGCTTTTATGGAAGCTCTTACCGAAAAATTTTTCTCAGATGTGAACATGAATGATTCGGCGTTGAAATGCCCCACTCGGAGCAAGTGGGGTGTACTTGGCGGTGTAGTCCTTTGTTATCTAAAGGGCTTCTGAGCATGGAATTTGAGAAGCTTTGTACTCGGGTCATGCTCTTCTTTTTCATAGTTGTTATTCTTGCTTTAGCTTTGGAAAGCAAGTGTTATGGGTCGCGGGGTCCAACCATAGTGGATTTGACGAAGGCCGATACCCATTCAATTGTATAGCACCTTTATATGTTTTGGTACTGTGTCAAGTTGGCGCTCTATAAAGTAGTCTGCAAGAGATACCAATGCTAGCTCCAAGAGCTTTTTAGATAAAATTTTAGCTTAGCCTTAATATATGAAAGGCAGTGTAAAAGCTTTTAATAAATGACATTCTTTCACAGCGTTCCTAGGAACTTCATCTATCGTTAATGAAACATAATTAATAAACGAAAATGAAAAAGGTACAACGTAAACTTATCTTGCCTACACGACATAGGTGCATAGGAATTTTTCCTTTGTGATTTCTTCGTGTATGTTCCGGGTGGTTTTCCCCGAACTTTTTGCCTTAAGTGCTGTCTGCGCTTAGGCAGGAGCTTTTCTTTTTTTTGGAAGCCCAACTTTGGGACTTCGTCAGTTGATTTAATTGGATATGTCGCGGTTGGTTTCCAGTCAAGTCTGGCCGCTACCATGTGCACCTATATGAAGTCGCTCTTCTTCTTTTTTGATTTTCTGTAGGCGCGACTAGTTAAGTATAAAATAATTAAAATATAAAAAGAAATGTGTTTTACTCTCTTGAGCCGTGCGTCTGCTGCTGACTTCAGGAAGTGACCTTTTAGGTTGTTTTGAGTTCGCCACATGCTAGTGGAAAGACACTGCTTCGTGGATGTGGGAGCTCTTCTTTTTTTTTTTGTTGGCTCTTGGAGTCAGAACTCATGATTTCTTAGCCTCTTTTCGTTTTGGTGCTTGTGGTATGGTTTGCTGCACATCATGATAAAACACAAGCTCCAAGAGCTTCCTGAGTTATATCGTGGATTTGCAGGGTAATATAAAGGCACAAAGATAGAAGGTACTATAAAAATCATCGACTTGAGTGGTTTTCCTCTTTGGTCAACTCTTTATTCTAGGAGCCTGCACAAGTTGGCAAACACTGGTTCTAAAAGTTCTTTTGGATTATACTATGAATATAGAAATCTTGCAATCACAATCCATAATAGAAATCTCGACATTATAAAAGCAATGGACTTCACTGGTTAGTCATGATGTATCGATGTGCCATGAGCCAATAAATAAGTAAAAATAAAGCGAGAAGCAATATACACATATCTCATATATCTGTGGAGGGTGAGCTTCTTGTGATATGGCTGCTCAATAGTATATCTGATTGGCAATAACTCTCTGGCTTGATTTAGGAACTAGCCCATGCACTTGTGGATCTTGTGTGTTGCGAATCAATTTGCATGACTTTTCGAAACTTGGAAAAATTTTGGGAATCCGGAGGTTCGGAAAAAATCTTGTGAACCCGGAGGTTCAATAAAAATTTTTGGGAACCCGGAGGTTCAAGACAAATTTTGGGAACCCGGAGGTTCGGTATTTTTGGGAACCTGGAGATTCAAGAAAAATTTTGGGAACCTGGAGGTTCGAGAAAAATTTTTGGGAATCCGGAGGCTCAGTAAAAATTTTTGGGAACCCGGAGGTTCAAGAAAAATTTTGGGAACCCGGAGGTTCGGTAAAAATTTTTGGGAACCTAGAGGTTCAAGAAAAATTTTTGGGAACCCAGAAGTTCAAGAAAATTTTTTGGGAACACAGAGGCTCAGTAAAAATTTTTGGGAACCGGAGG
The DNA here is from genome assembly GCA_900184695.1 of Betula pendula. NCBI lineage: Eukaryota > Viridiplantae > Streptophyta > Magnoliopsida > Fagales > Betulaceae > Betula > Betula pendula. Next base: position 33,409 of record FXXK01001299.1, read on the forward strand.
TTCGGTAAAAATTTTTGGGAACCGCGAGGTTCGAAAAATTTTTGGGAACCTGGAGATTCAAGAAAAATTTTGGGAACCCGGAGGTTCAAAAAAAATTTTGGGAACCCGGAGGCTCGGAAAATTTTTGGGAAAGCCTAGAGGTTCAAGAAAAATTTTGGGAACTCGGAGGTTCGGTAAAAATTTTTGGGAACCTGGAGGTTCAAGAAAAATTTTTGGAAACCTGGAGGTTCAAGAAAAAATTTTTGGGAACCCGGAGGTTCGGTAAAATTTTTGGGAACCCAGAGGTTCAAGAAAATTTTTTGGGAACCCGGAGGCTCGGTAAAAATTTTTGGGAACCCGGAGGTTTGATAAAATTTTTTGGGAATCCAGAGGTTCAAGAAAAATTTTGGGAACTCGGAGGTTCGGTAAAAATTTTTGGGAACCCGGAGATTCAAGAAAAATTTTTGGGAACCCGGAGGTTCGTTAAAAATTTTTGAGAACCCGGAGGTTCGGAAAATTTTAGAAACCCGGAGGTCTAGTTAAAAATCTTGGCAATCATGAGGCTCGGTGAAATGAGCTTCATGATTGAGGACAATCCTATGGTTGAGGGGGACCCTGGTGTCCAGTTGCTGTTTTTTTTTTTGAAAAGTCAAAGAGAGCATGAATGCTTTTCTTGCCATGAGGGGGCATGTTCGCCCTAGAAAGAAGGTTGCTTGACATGCTCTTTTAAGGCATATAATAAATAAGGATAAATAAAAGGCCAAATTTTATGGAAAGCTAGTACTCATCTGCTCCGTAGTTGGAAGAAAACATATCACCCTTTGTCTTTTTGCCCATTCGAAGAGTCAAATGTCATTAAATGATGACCTCCTCCTTCTATCCTTTTCAAGTAGTTACGAGAAAGGGAACCATTTTCTTTGAAAATTCCAAGTGCTTGACATGCTCTTCTTGTTGAGGAGAGCTCAAAAAAGACTTTTTCATTTTTGGTGTTAGGGTCCCTTGTAGTGGTTTGGACTAGAGGCTTCCAGTTCCAACAACATTCTCATCCATTCCTTTTTGCAGTTACAAAAGAAATATTTGTGCCCAATTGAAGGTAGAAGATCGGGAAAGAGCTTGGCGACCATGGAGAACACTGATCAGTGACAACAATCGGAAGAAAAACCTGAGGATCCCTCCAGATTTTCTTTCTTTTTACTTGTATCCCAGTGGGCGTTATCATCAGCAGAGGAAAAGAGAGGCTCCCCTCCAATTTGGCCCAGTTCTAATTTTGTTCATGCGGGACACATTCAGGAGGTTCCTACAATACATACTCTGAATGCCTTGTTGTTTGAGCAGTGGAACTCCTAGCTAGCTTGATGGTCGAAGAGGTTGGACAATTTCGGTTGGAGGAGCTGGGCTTCAAGATCGGGGAACTCTTGAAGGTCGAGGCCGGAGTACACAGGTCGGTTTTTTTTTTTTTATTTACTCGTCAGAGCAATATAGTCAACTGAAGTGAGAGAGGGTCAAACTTAATAAAAAAGGTAAACAACGCTTATCTGTCGCTGTTGCTGGGTCGACAAAAAACCTTGACGACCATGAAGATCGGTAATGAACTTGACGGTCGGGGAAATTTGGCGACCATTGAAGGTCGGGAAAACTCTAACAACCATGAGGTTCGGGAAACTTCTGGTGACCATTGAAGGTCGGGAAAATTTCTAGTGGCCATTGAAGGTCGGGAGCAACCTTTCAGATGAAGATCAGTAAGAATTTGTGGCAACCTTGAAGGTCGGTAAGAATATCTTGATGATCGGAGATGCTTCGGGAATAATCTTGAAGGTCGGTGAGCGATACCCATGTTCGGGAAAACATTTGGCAATCATGAAGGTCGGGGAAAACCCTTAAAGTCGAAGATCCGTAAAAATCTCTTGTGACCTTGAGGTTCGGGACGAACCTTGAGGATGTGAAGGTCGGGATTGACCTTGAAGATGAAGGTCGGGACTGACCTTGAAGGTAAAGGTCGGTAAATACTGGGCTTCACCGATGAGGAGTTGCTGTTCAGGAAAAAGTCTTGAAGTTCGGTAAATACTGGGCTTCACCGAGCATCAGGGTCGGGGAGGTTGAGAGCGAACCACGACCTAACTTGAACAGGATCTGTTCTATAGGCTCGTTTCTCTGTATCTAAGGATCTGAATCTGGATGGGCCATCGTCATGTGGCTTGAGCATGGCTGAGAAGGCAATTCGTGTATGCTGCACGGAAGGACATGGGTCGCCCTTCTCTCACGTCTAGTGATATTTTCTCATGCAATTTCGGGGAAGGAGGACTCCTTGAGACATGAAATGGCCACAAAGAATAGAGAGCAAGACGCTGGTAGTAACCTCTTTGCGAAAATAAAACTTTCCCTGATCTGTACGTGTCTGGAGCTATCGAAGACAGAGGTTCGAAGGCTTGGCTCTTCGTGAGTTTTGCTTTAGTAAACTAAGGAGGCCTCTTTTTCTTCTTCCTCCTGAATCAGCTTTTCAATTTTGGAAACCAAGAGGTTGCGTGCCTCTTCTTTATGAAATTGCCGAGTTGAGTCTCGATGCCACAGGTTCGGAGAGGTTCTCTATCTGAAAGAAGTTTTCTCTGCAAGAGAAGTAAAACTAAGAAGGCACAAGAATCATTATATTATTATACAAAAGCATCACTCTTTTCTCTTTGAAAAGTCAAAGAGAACATGAATGCTCCTCTTGCCAAGAGGGGACACGTTCCTTCTTCCAAAGAAAGGAAATTGTAAGATATTAAAGATATTCTTATCCAGCAAATGAAAGAAAAGCATTTGACAATCTTTTATCTCTGCAGAGGGCTATTAGCTGCTGGGACAACATTATTTGTAGATGAGGGGGTTATCTATTGATCCAGACATGAGCTTCTCAAAAAATAATCTTGAGACTTCTGCATGTTCTTTTGAAGTGACCTCCTCTCTATATGTCTCTTTGGTGTGGCTCAGTGATTGTTAGGAAATCATGAACGTGATTTTGTTGGACAATCTGGCTTGCTATGCAGTCGGGAGGGGAATACCCATTTGTTAGAACATTTAGAACATTTTTTCTGCACACACTAAAACCAAGCTGCCCGTCTTCTTTTGTTTAAGACACACGTCATTCAGAGCAAATAGGAAACAAAAGTCTAAGCTCTTAAAAAATTAAATAAAGCTCCTCTTGTTACGTGGTTCGGAGCTGGGGATGGGAATATCAGGGGGCTTTGTAACTAGTTCCTGCAAAAAAGTAGCAAGTCTTCGCCAGCACCCAAACTCATGGCAATGTCCCATTTTTTCTTTTCTTTTTGAAAGAGCACAGATCAAGAATGCAAGGGACCGATCCACTGGTCGTCAACTTCCTGTTGGACGTTTGGGTTTCCTTGCCAAGCACTCACAAGCCTATTTTTTATAATTAAAAAGCTCATGATTTTTTGCCCTTTGAAAAGTCAAAGGGAAGGCAACATGTATTCTCGTTTATGACAAAAAGGAAGACATAATACTCATTCTTTGGAGCAAATGGTAAATCAAGTAAATAGTAGTCAAATTTTTCAGGACAATAAATTAATTAAATAATGACTTATCTGCTAGGTAAATTGGAGAACGTATCATTCTCTTTTTGTCCCTTCCTCAATGCCTTCCAACTCACTTCATATCATTGAACATAAATATTTTGAGAGAACATGTTGCAGGGTGGCAGTGTCCTTTCCTTCTTTTTAGCTGTCTCCTACACATGCTAAGTTCAGGTGAAGAGACTAACATGCCCCTAACTTTATGAGGTGAGCCAGCACAAAGATGGGCCCTCCAGCAGGGGTCATTTTGTCAAGCACGATTGATAAGTGGATAAAATACAATAAAAGAAATAGGGATGCGAGAAATATACAGTAACTTTGACATGGGGAGGTCTTTTTCTGACACTAGCATTTATTCCACGGATTTTTTTTTATCTTTTTGTACTTCCTTCTTCTTCTTCCTTTCCTTCATGTACGCATGAACCTTGTCTTCAATGTCTTCTTTGCTGAACTGTTACTGAAGCCATTTTCGTTGTTTTTTGCTGACGAAAAAACAATTTTGAGAAATGAGAAACTGTCGTTTCCCACAGACGGCGCCAAACTGTTGGTGCTATTTTTAGGTCGTCTTCTTCGTTGAGCCGACGACTGTAACAGCCAACATGCGGTTGAACTGAGAGTAGACTCTCCTGGCATGAGAGGGGCGTATCTACAAAATAAAGAGTCATCAGAATGTCCCCGGTCGGAGCCGAAGACCCTCCGATGCTTAAGTTAGCATGCTTATAGAGAATGAGGAAAATAAATGGGGGCTCTAGAGAAAGACAGCCATAGTTTCCCCTCTAAGGGGTGGATCAGTGAGCCGAAGCTCTCGTGGAGAGCTTCTGTCTGAGAGAGAGAGAGAGAGAGATAAGGAGTCCAAAAGTCCCCCTAGTCCCCTTCAAATGGTCTTTTTCCTTCTATATAAAGGGATCTGACTTTTGGCCAACATTGCATCTCGGCCCTCCACGTGTCAACCATGTGGGCCCATAATAATAAATGATATTTTATCCCAACACATATCATACATGATACATAAATATATGTATGTAACCATATTAATTAATATTAAAAAATGTGTAGGCAAGGGCTGAACATAATTGGGTTAGTCGAAGCAAGCATGTGTTTCCCTACACCTCAGAGTCTAAGAGCTACGCTAGGCTTGGTAAAGAGATGATATGTTGGTTTTGTGTATACTTATCTAACCATATTCGTTTAATGATACACAATATTTATAAAAACTCACACTAAAATGGATGGCAACCTCGTCAATCCATAGTCTGGAGAAAAGACTGCAAGTGATCTTCTTGAAACTTACATTGCTTATGTTGTATGTTTATTCTTTAATGAGGCAATAACGTCATACAAATATTTAATATATTATAGGAGAAGATGAGAGAGATGATGTCCCAAGAAAGAGCCTACAACGAGCGGGGTGTCTACATAGGAAGCAATATCATGGTCTTTTGACGACCCATATACGAAGGCCATGGGAAAGCCAGAATGCTTGGGGCGTGTCCGCGGGGTAGGGTTTGAGGCTCTCCCAGCTAAATCTAGCCACAATTCATCGAGGTCGTCGACACTAGCCTCCCAAGATCCTATACTTCTGCAATGGGTTAGTGAATTGATAGCACAAGTAGCAGCACAACACGCTCATATGGCAACACAGGATGCACGAATGGCTCAAATGCAAAAGATTCTCGAAAGTCTTATGGCAAATCCAAGAATGGATAGTCGACCAGGTGACGTTTTATTGTTTTTTATGTCTCCATAATCATGTTGTAAAGTTATGTGACATTGCTTTGTGTATGTTTCGTCTGGTGTTCCTATATGTTATGTAAGTAAAAACTGGGGCAAGTCCCAAGATGAGCATCATGCTAACGATATAGGCGCGAATGAGCAACAATCTTGACATGTTTGAAGAAAGGTAAATTTAAAGATAGTACATAAATTTATGTTTTTAGTTTTTGTAGGTATGTGTAATGTGGAACGTTTATCTAAGTATTGTCACGTGTCCTATTTGGTGGACATTTTCTGAATGATGTCCAAACTTTTCTGCACAACCAATTAATATTATTATGGAAAAGAAGATGGCTTGGTTTTGACTATTAAAGATAATACTTGATCCAACTTGAAGTTCTTCATAGTTGTTTGTAATCTAGGTTGGACGTATTTCTATATATGGTCTTCTTTGTAATCTAGGTTGGACGTGTTTCATTTGTATTATCAAAAATTTAGTATCTCTTTGGGTGCAAATTGTCTTTTGCTATTAGCAATTTAAGTGTGTATCGAAATTGGCACATTTGGAAATCTTGGACGTAGTTCAACTTTGGATGAAAAGGAAGTGTTGTTGTATGTCGGAGATATGGGAGCAGAAAACCAATGAGAGAAAAACTGTGCTTTGTTAATAATGGCCAAAATGGAAGAAATGTGCTTAATCCTTAAGTTTGCTTCAAGGTGTACTCAATTTGATTCTTGAGGAGTCAACAATTATGCCCTTCTACTTATGCCCAAAAGAAAATAAATTAAACATTTGAGGCCAACAAATCATAAGGACCCCAACCGCAATGCCCTATAGGGTAAAGTTCCAACCACAAATAACCACACAATTTATAGCAAAAATAGTTGAATATTTTCATGAAGAAAGGTGCTCCTTAGTCTCCATCAAGTATCAAGTAATCGACACCAATTAACAAGTGAGTGATGTATATTGTCAGGGTGATCAATGTTTCTCTCTCTCTCTCTCTCTCTCGCTCTCTCTCTCTCTCTATCAAGTAGCTAGAATAGTATTTTATGATTTATCAAGTTTTTCATGCGTAACAAAATACCTAAAATTATTGAAAATATTTTACGAAAAAAAAAACAAACATTTTACAGCCAAATCTTATTACATGCAATTGATTCCTCAAGTTATCAAATGCCAAAAACATAAATACAACAACTAAAAATCATAGAAGAGTACCATTACTTAAGTACATCCATTAAAACTTAAACAAATTAGCTCATAAATCATATTTCTTTTATGTCTTCAAGAAGTTTGTCCAAGTTGTGGTAGGAAGATCCACCCGGGTTAGCACAATCGTAAGCTAATTTCGCAATCCGAGCCATTGAACCGTTGATTTCCTTGTTTCTCTCCTCCATCACAGCTCTTATCATCATCTCAATCGTCGATCTATCACACGTGTCCTTCATGTCAAGGCCAATCTTCCATACCTCACTAACCCACCTACTATTAATTGGTTGGTCCGCAATTGTGGGCCAAGAAATCATAGGAACCCCAGCAACAATTCCCTCCAAGGTGGAGTTCCAGCCATTGTGGGTCAAAAACCCACCTACTGCCTTATGGGCCAAGACTTCTTCTTGTGGAGCCCAATCCACCAAAAGGCCCCTTTCTTTGGTACCCTCTTGTAGCTTCTCTGGTACCGCGTGCTCTCCGTCCGCACCTTCAATGCCATCACGCCGTACAACCCATAGAAATGGCTTGCCACTGTTGACCAGACCGTGCCAAAACTCTAACAACTGACCACGTGTCATCATCCCTGTACTCCCGAAGCTTACGTAAACAACGGATTTTAAAGGTTGTGAATCCAACCACGTCATGCAACTGCGATCCGCTTCGCATAAATCATTCAAGGACGATAATGACCGCGAGACATTATGTTCAATACGGGATGTCAGAAGAGCAGCGAGAGGTCCAATTGTGTAAATTCTAGAAAAGTGTGGGGCGATGTGAGAAAGAGTGACGGCTTCGAGCTGGTCAAAGGTGTTGAGTATGAGTGCCGAAGTTCGAGTCATGACCTTGACCTCCTTGAAGAATTGAAAGAATGTGTCATCCGATGGATGTCTGCAAATGTCGGGTAGATCTCGGCGTCGCAAAAGGCCCTCCATACCTGGCATGCCTCTGACCATCTGATCCATATCATCTGTTGTATTTTCGTGAAAGATATTAGTTTTTTTTTTCTTTTTCTTTTTCCTGGCAAAGAAAGACATTAGTATCCACCAACTACTTTCCAATTAATTTTAGCCTTTTCTTAAAGGGTAAATCTAAACAACATCCTGGGATGATGCTACAGTGCATCATCCCAGGATGTTCTGAATCATCACTCTTTCTTAAATCCTTCTTATCAAAGGTTGAGCAATGAAGGAGGGGGAAGGAACAAAGATGACATAGACGCTGACGTGTTTCAGAAAATTGGGATGATGAGGATTAGTTGGTATTTTTTTTTATGAGTAATGCTATAATTTTAATTTTTTTGTCAAACTCCATCTAACTTTGTATATGTGGACAAAAATAGGCCTACAAATACAACAGCAAATTCTTTTTTTTTTTAAAAAAAAAAAGAAGCATTATTCTTTTTTTATTTTATTTTTACAATAATGCTACATGTCCAACTTTTTTGTCCAATTCTATTCAACTTTGTATGTGAACAAAAATGAGCCTCATATACAAAGTTTTTTAAAGAGTTTTATTTTGTATTTGTGATACTCATTGTTGGACATGTAGCATTACTATTTTTTTTATAGGTGTCTTGGTATTTTGATGATGACATAGACACTGACGTGTTAAATAAGATACTTGTAGTAAATGAAAACTATCAACTTTGACAGTAAAATAACATAATGACAAATAAGATAAAAACTTAGAAGTTAAATATAATTTTTTTTCTCTAACTAATATGAATCATAAAAAGAGAAATGCTTGTGTCCAACTCTTTTTTTTAACTTTACATATGTGGATAAAGATGAGCCACACAAATGTAAAAGAAAACTCTTTATAAAAAAAAAAAAATTGACACGAAGTATTTCTCATCATAAAATAGGGTTATTTTGGTGACCACGTCAGTTTTGTGTGAAAAAATATATAATATATATAAATAAATAATAAATATATATATATATATATATATATATAATATATTATATATATATATATTTATATATATATATATTATATGAAGAAAATTGAAGTCTGTCAGAGTTACGAACTTACCCTCACCTCCAAACGGAAGCTGCCCATCCTCATTCAGCTTGGGAAGGCATAAAAAGAACAACAAGCAGCAAGGACTGAAGGCCCAAAAGGTATTACGCGAAACGCCAATTCCTTAAGCAATAATCATTGCGAAAAGACATGATCCCGTCGGCTATTACACAAGTGACCGGACGGTCGGAGTTTGTGGTTAACTCAGCCAGCAGATCGCGGAAGCGTGGCTTCATCACGGCCTTGATGGAGAACACCAACTCTCGCATAAGCTGTATAGTGCGGGGATGATCGGCCGGCAGGCCGTCGGAGATGGAGTCAAAATGGAGGGTGGGAAAGTGAGTAGAGAGCCGTTGTAGGTGGCTGAGGCACTGGTGGTTGTGGTCGGTGTTGATGAAGGTGACGTGGAGGCCAGCGTGGCATAGAAGCTCTGCTAGGCTGAGCAAGGGTTTGATGTGGCCTAGTGCAGGGAAAGGCAAGAGCAGAATATGAGGTTGTTGTTGCTGATCCATCTTCCAATGGCGAAATATGCACAATTAACTGATTCCAGATTCCAAATTCCAAATTAATATAGGGCAATTTGAACCCCACCCCACCTAACAATTTCATCATTTCAAAAGTAGGGCGAGAGGGGGGTGGGGGTGGGCCGCCAATGTAGGGCGAGAGGGGAGGCAAATTGAACGCAGTGCCCACCTTGAAAGATAAGAGTCTCAATCGGATTCATGACAGTTCTATTCAAATTTATAAGAGAATTCTATTCAAACTCAGATAAAAAGATGCCTAAACTAAACAAATTTTTAGCCTGTAAATAAACTTATACTATCAAGTATTAACAGATAAAAAAATTTCTATGTGTTACTTTCTAAAAAATTACTCTATCAAATACTAACTTAAGCATAGTTGGCACCCTTGACAAGCTTTTTTACAGTCACTGCACCAAAAACTGTACTAACAATTTGCAAAAACACTTGTCACGTTAGTTAGTTTTGTCTTTTTTTTTCTTTTTTTTTTGTTTTCAAAGCAATAAGCAATGAAAAATGTTGTATTGTTACAAACAATTTATAAACATTGGTCATTAAAATTGCTTCTAAAATTACTTTAGAGAAAAGCTTACATACTCTCTTCAAACTACTACCCAATTGACAATATTTTTCACAAATTTTTAATTGAGATAATGTTCTCCCAAACTATCAAAATATTGTCAATACCTCCCAAGGTTAGCAAAAAGGCAAAAATAACTACAATTTTTTCAATAAAATAAAATATCTCTAAAAATTACAAAAAAAAAAAAAATAATAATTTCTTTAAAAAGAAAAAGTTTTAATTTTTTTTTTTAAAAAAAAAATTGATATTTTTATAATTTTTTTAAGAAAAAATTTCAAATAGCTCATCTGAATTTTCAGCCCTTTTGACAAGCCATCATAATTTTGAAAAACTCTCACTTTGATATTTTTTATTTCTAATGTCTATCACTTACCCCCTTTCATTAAGATTTTTCATTAAATCCTAACGGATGAGTGCCAAAATTCCTAAAATATCCCTATATTTTTAGGAAAAAAAAAATGCAAGAATTTAAACATTGGTTAGGATTTAATGAAATTTGAAAAAGTACCTACATCTGAATCTTTGAAACTTTTTATAATTTTTTTTTTTTTTAAAAAAATACATAGGTATTTTTAAAAATTTTGACAGAATTTAATGATGAATCTTTATAGAAGGATGTTAAGCGATAAATATTAGAAATTTAAGGTACCAAAATAAGAGTTTTTAAAGATTATGAAGAGTATGTTAAAAGAGCTGAAAGTTCAAGAGACCATATGAAGGTAATTTATTTTATTGTTAATTTTTGAATTGATATTGTTTTGTCTCGACAAGAATTTTTGCACTAAAAATAAATTTTACAACAAAAAATGCTACGGCCCCACATTTGTCTTATTTATTTGTTTTTGATGAATTACATTGTCTTATTTCAGAGCAATCAAATCTTTGTCATTGTACGAGTGGAACTTTAAGACTTAAAGCGGCTTTCTCTTCTATGTTTTTTTGTTTTTTCAAAGCAATTATAGGTCGTAGTTTAAACTCTTCTATATACATACTGCTTAGGTGCTATAGTAAAAATTATAGTATCTAAGCTGTAAAAAAAACAAAGGCTCATATTTGATTCAATCGCATTCCAAGCCACATCACGCTTCCAATTTTGAGATTTGTGGAGTAATGGGATCAGCTTCATTAAAAGCCTAGTCAGTATACATATTAGCATGAAAAACCGAGATAGGGGATTCTAATTCATTTTCTCTATATTGGCTTTCAAGGTTATATATTGTAATTCCCTCATCACCTTTTAAAGACTAATACTGAGTTAAGCATTAGAACTATCCTCCACCGGCCCACTTCGACAAGCTCTTAGCCTCACTGTTCATTGTCTTGTAGGTTTCAACACTATTGAGCCTATTAACACTCAGCCCAAATCAAGGGATATTAAATATGAGAAGATGCCCAATCACATTGACAGAAATGGAGCTATTGACAATCAGCTCAAATCAAGGGATATTAAATGAGTTTGATTTTATATGGCAACTAAAAGATATAACAACTATTCACATTTGACAGCAATGTGCGAAAATCAAGTGAATAGGCAACGCTCCTCTGCCTTTCACAGAGTACTTTCCCTATGTACATTTTAGTTTACATACAAGTTTGTATCAGTTTAAATAGGACGATTCATTTCCTTATTGTATGACTTTCCATTCTTACTTTCATCTGTATACAAGTATAAATACAAAGCTATACCCAAAGCATTTCTTGGGGTGTTTTCACTATAGATTATTTGTCATTATATGGTATCAGAGCCTACACGACTCACGTCCTTTTTTTCCCCCCATAGCTTCCTCCACTCAATCTCAGTCCTCTTTCTCCACTGTCCCCTCCAATTCCAGTTCCATACCACTAACCAGTCCCATACCACTAGCAAATCTCACTCACCACATCACCCTAAAATTAACTCGAGACAATTACATGCTCTGATATTTTCTATTGTCTTCTTATCTTGAGGCACATGAGCTTTTTGGCTATGTTGTTGGATCTTATTTGTCCACCTACACTTGTACCCAATCCCACTTCCTCCATTATCTCGATCCCTAATCTCAAATACAATTTTTGGGTTCAACAAGACAAACTCATCCTGAGTGCTATTATCTCCACTTTGTCTGAAGATGTTCTTGCCCACATTGTTGGCTTACAAACATCCCGTAATGTTTGGACCACTTTGGAGAAGATATTTGCTTCTCAGTTCAAAGCTCATATCATGCAGATTCGGTATCAGCTTGCTACCTTCAAGAAGGGTGCTTCCTCTATTGTTGACTACTTTAAAAAAGCCTAGACCTTGGCTCATACGATAGCTGCCATAAATGAGCCTCTTAAGGAATATGAAGTCATCTCCTACATTTTGGCTGGATTGAGCATCGACTATGACCCATTGGTCACTTCAGTCACCACTCGGGTTGACCTTATTTCACTAGAAGATCTCTATGGGCACCTCTTATCCCATGAGCAACAGATTGAACTCCATAACATTGCTTCGGACATCTCTTCCTCAAGTGTGAATGTGACCCAACGTCACTCATCAACATCAAATCATGCTTCCTGTGGCTCCAATAATTCACGTGGTTATTCTTATGCTGGGCGAGGCAAAGGATGTGGGAGAGGACGTGGCTTTCCTCCACATGGCCGCTTCTCACCTTCTACTTCCAGCAATCGGCCTTTGTGCCAAATATGTGGTAAGGTTGGTCATTCTATTGCTAAATGCTACAATCAATTTGATCATTCCTTTCAAGGTGACTCACAAGGTCCAGCTGCATATTTTACTACCCCTCATGTGGTTTCTGATCCCACATGGTATCATGATACGAGCTCCACCCATCACCTGACGAATGACCTCTCCAATCTCAACATTCGTGCGGATGAGTATAAAGGCACTAATCAAATCAGAGTTGGCAATGGGCAAGGTTTGCAAATTTAACACACTGGTCTTGCTTCTCTTCCATCTCACAGTCAAAATTTCTCTTTACAATATTTACTTCATGTTCCAAAAATTTAGAAAAACTTGATTTTTGTTAATCAATTTACTCGCGACAATCAAGTCTTTATTGAATTCCATCCTACTTGTTTTCTTGTTAAGGACCTCTACTCACGGAGACTGCTGCTCCAAGGCATGAGTGTAATGCCCAAAAAATTTATCAAGTTTTAAGGTTTATTTTTGAGCGTTGGATGCCATGGAACGTTTGAAGGATCCTATGGAACATTCGATGTGCTCATGGAACGTTCGATGTTGAGGATCAAACGTTTGATACATGTCCTAATGCACTAATCACGGAAAAACTTTCAATCAATGTGCATGTCAGACAATATCAAATGTTTAATGCTTTTATCAAACGTTCGATGTGCTTTTATCAAACATTCGAAGATTTAATCAGACTTTCGGTGGAAACCCTAGAACCGTTGGATAATAGTGCATCAAACGTTCGATGTCGTACATCAAACGTTCGATACATTCAAAAATCTATCAGTTCATAGACTGACGTCCCAGCTCTATAAATACCAACCCTAACCCCCTCTCTGCATTGTTCACACTCGGTTTTGATCCACCAAAGACTTGTGTATGTGTGTAAAGGAGAATGTTTGAAGGAGAAGAAGGTGATTTGGCTTGAAGAGGTATCCATTATTCCTTGATTCATTTCCTTATTGTTTTTACTTTTTGTTTTGTTGTCTAGTAGTTGTTATGTCTTAGTTTATATGCTGTGTAGTTTAAGATTGATCATTTTGGAGTATTAGTTTATTTATGTAAGTTTTGATGCTTTGAAGTGGTTTAAAGGTTTGGTACCTCAAATCTTGCATTCTTTTAGTTTGAGACTCTTTATTTACTTTGGTTAGATGTTTAAGAGACCTTAGGAGGAGTTAGAAATTAGTATGGGCCAAGATGTGGTCCATAATAAGTTTCTGGACTTCATCAAACGTTCGATGTGCGGGTATGATAACACTCGACCCTCCTAGTCAAACGTTTGATGCTCGAACAGAATGACCTTTTGGGTCATTAGAAGCCTAGGGTTTTTTTAGTGTAAGGTATAAGACTAATGGAAATATTATTTTCCAGATTCAGAAGTTGGAGACCCGGTAGAGTACTTAACGGACCCATACAGCTCAAGTGAGTAAAAACTCACATGGATACTTGTTATTGTTATACTTTTGTGTATAGCATGATTATTTTGATGTAGAAAACATGCATGTTTACAACTCTCATGAAATGCTTATTTATTCTCAAATGTGAACTCTATTTTTTTGAAAACAATTGTGATTAAGAAAGATAATGAAACGATGAGTTGTGAAGAGCATGCATATAAAAGACACCAAGATTAATATGCATCATATGACATGGTTGCACCGTCTCGTAACGGATTAATGGCCATGGGCTTATCATTATTACAAGTTGATTTTATGATCAATAGAGTTTATGTTATTGAGAGGGCCTTGGATCCAATGGTTTAGTTTGTAACATCGCACCATTCATTGAGTGGATCACTAATTACAGCTTAACTAGTCAGTGTGGGCAACTCAAGGTCGGACTCAGTCGGACTGCTAATATAAGATGGTAGTCATGCAATGACCAGGGCACCAGAAGTTGTATCAGTTGTTCTTTCGGACATGCTAACCCTATTGAGCGGGGGTAATGTCTCAAATAGACCATATTGTTAATATATCACATGTTCATGATTATATCATATACTATAAATATATTGCATTATGACATGTTATAAACTGAGAATGACAATCCTTGTGTTTATCAACTGAGTTCACAAATAATAATGTGTATAACATGTGCATTATTACTCACTAAGTCGTAGACTTACTTTTGTATCTTTTTCATCTATACTCTAATGTGAATTGTTAGCTGATATCGAGAATGATTGTGCATGGGATGCACGAGATGAGGCTGGAGGATGTCCTCCGAGTGATCTTTGATCACCTGGAACCAGTTTGGCTCGCCCGCATTTGGTTTGGTGGTGGAGATCTCTGTAGCGATATGATTGATATGATTTATAAGATGTACCTCGAGCTGGAACCGAACTAGTTTTGTTCATTTTGGATGATATGTTAGTACTTTAAGATGTAATCTTATGTTATTTGATGATTGGTCTTATGACCTTATTTTGGAGACATCTGACTTATGATTATCTATGGTATTATGGTTATGTTTTGTTGTGTTATTCTGGTATTCTTTTATTGTGGGTGTTAGTTGCCATCTCTATTTCTCATAAAGTAACAAGTCTTCCATTATACGCTCTCATTTCTTTTAATGAGAGTGCATAATTCAAGATTTTTAACCTTGGAGGAGTTAAGGTTGGGAGGCGTATCGCTAAGTCATTTACAAGTTAAAATATTTTGCCGGAGCATTACACTGAGTAAGGATGGTCTATACCAGTGGCCCTCTCAGTTGTCATCCTCTAGTTCTCCCTCCGCTCTTGTTGGTGAACAAGTCTCTGTTGATCAATGGCACTCTCGATTGGGTCATCCGGCCTTGCGCATCGTTCGTCGTGTTCTTACCTCTCATCAACGTCCTGCGCATCCAATAAATTTGCTTTTGTTTGTTCCTCCTGTCAGCTTGGAAAACTTCATAAATTACATTTTTTTGTTAGTCCCTCTGTGTCGATAGGCCCTTTGGATCTTCTCTTTATGGATGTATGAGGTTCTGCCCCTCTATTTTCCAATAATAATAAACATTATTTTCTTTGTATTGTGGATGATTTCTCTCGTTACTCATGGATTTTTCCTCTTACATGCAAGTCAAATGTACTCTCTGTGTTTACTAATTTCAAATGGTTGGTGGAAAAAATTTTTGGTCACTCTATCAAATCTGTGCAAATAGATGAAGGTGGGGAGTTTATTCCTATTCAAAAGTTACTTAAATCCAATTGCATTTCCTATCGTCAAACATGCCTGCATACTCACGATCAAAATGGGAGTGTTGAGCGAAAGCTTCGCCATATCGTTCATACTGGCCTTGCTCTTCTTGCTCATTCTTATGTCCCGTTCAAATTTTGGGAAAATGCTTTTGATACGGCTTGCTATTTGATTAATCGCTTACCTTTCGCTGTCAATAGCGTTAAGTCCCCATTTGAATTACTTTTCCATAAATCTCCTGATTTTAATCTTCTCAAAGTCTTTGGTTGTGAGTGTTGGCCATATCTCTGACCTTATAACTCTCATAAAATGTCTGTCAGATCTCTCTCTTGTGTGTTCTTGGGCTACAACAAACCCCACACTGGCTATAAATGTTTCCATATACCTACGGGTAGGATCTATATCGCATAGCATGTTATCTTCCATGAGACCAAATTTCCCTTTCAAGTACCTTCTGTGCATATTGCTCCCTTGGCTTCATCCCCTACGGTATTGCCAGCTACCTTGCGTCTTCATCATATCTCTCCAAATTTTCCCTCAGTCACAGCACTTAATTTCCCTATAGCTTCTCCTTTGCTATCCCCACCTTTCCATGTGTCCAACCCTTCTGTGTCAGCTCCTTCTACCAATTTTGTGTCCCAAACTCCTTTGACCTCCACAGCCTCTCCCTCGCAAGTCTCCAACTCTGAATCCCCAACTTCTCCATCCCCCATGTCATCTCCCCCCATTGACCCACCAACCCGTATACATCCCATGGTCACTAGAGCTCAAAATAATATTCATCAGCCCAAACATTACACTGATGGCTCTGTGTGCTATCCTTTGCCTCGTGCCTACATTGCATCTCTGATTTGTGATGCCATTGAGCCCACTTCCTATATTCAAGCTGCAAAGAATGTCAAGCGGAGGGCTGCCATGGCCGAAGAATTTAATGCCCTCATTAAAACAGGATCGTGGACTTTTGTTCCAAAAACTTCATCTATGAATATTGTTGGTGCTAAGTGGGTCTTTCGCATTAAATGTAAGGCTAATGGTAGTATTGAGCGCTACAAAGCTCGATTGGTTGCAAAAAGTTTTCATCAGCAAGAAGGTGTTGATTATTTTGAGACATATAGTCCTGTTGTGAAACCCATTACTATTTGTACTGTGCTCTCTTTGGCTGTCTCTGCATGTTGGTGTATGAAGCAAGTTGATGTCAGTAATGCTTTCCTCCATGGTCATCTGCAAGAGATGGTCTACATGTCTCAACCCCCTGGCTTTGTCGATCCCATGTATCCTAATGCGGTGTGCCTTCTCAAGAAAGCCTTGTACGATCTTAAACAAGCTCCACGAGCTTGGTATCACAGATTGAACTCATGTTTATTTGAACTAGGATTCCAAGGTTCGAAATCTAATAGCTCCCTCTTCATTTTTAAATCTGCTTCAGTCACTATTTTGGCCCTGGTGTACGTGGATGACTGAATACTTACTGGGTCAAGTTTGGGTGCTATTGATGAGCTCATTCATACTCTGTCACTTAACTTCCCAATGAAGGATTTAGGAGAACTCAATTTTTTCCTTGGCATCTCTGTTGCCTGTGTTCCTACTTGTCTCCATTTGTCCCAATCACGATATATATCTGATGTGTTAGCTCGCACAAAAATGTCCAATGTCAAGCCTATTACTTCCCTGATGGTAGCAAATACATCACTTAGTCAATTTTTAGGCTCTACCTTTAGTGATGTTACCCTTTATCGTAGTACTGTGGGAGCGTTACAATATCTCTCTCTCACACGCCCAGACATTGCTTTTGCTGTGAATAAAGTTTCTCAATTTATGCATTCTCCACGTGACATTCATTGGTCTGCTATCAAGAGGATTTTGCGCTACCAAAAATCCACCATTGATCACGGATTATTAATCAAAAAGTGTTCTTCCAATCAATAATTTGCTTACTCTGATGCGGATTGGGCTGGATGTCCTGATAACCGCAAGTCCACATTCAGATATTGTGTTTCCTTAATTCAAATATTCTGTCATGGAGCTCTAAGAAGCAACCTATGGTCTCCCGATCTTCCACTGAAGCTAAGTACAAAGCTGTTGCAAATACCGCTGCTGAACTTCTATGGATTCAAGCCTTATTTCGAGAACTTGGTGCATTTCTCTCATCTGCCCCTATTTTATTTTGTGACAATATTGGGGCTGTGTATCTTTCCTCTAACCCTGAATTTCATGCTCGTACCAAGCACATCGACATTGACTACCACTTTGTACGAGAGCGTGTGGCATCTAAAATCTTGTGGTGAAGTTCTTATCTAGCAAAGATCAAGTTGCTGATATTCTAACCAAACCCTTTGTGCCTCAGCGGTTCAATCATTTCAAGACCAATCTCAACGTATGGTCTCCACTGTTAAGATTATTACAGGGGCGTATTGAGCCTATTAACACTCAGCCCAAATCAAGGGATATTAAAGATGAGAAGATGCGCAATCACATTGACAGAAATGGAGCTATTGACAATCAGCTCAAATCAAGGGATATTAAATGAGTCTGATTTTATATGACAGCTAGAAGATACAGCAACTATTCACATTTGACAGCAGTGTGCGAAAATCAAGTGAATAGGCAACGTTCCTCTGCCTTTCACAGAGTACTTTCCTTATGTACATTTTAGTTTACATACTTGTTTGCATCAGTTTAAATAGGACGATTCATTTCCTTACATATTGTATGCCTTTCTATTCTTACTTATCATCTGTACGCAAGTATAAATACAAAGCTAGACCCAAAGCATTTCTTGGGCTGTTTTCATTACAGATTATTTATCATTATAAACATGTCACCAATTGGAAATCTGTCCTAACACTAATCAATTAAAAAAGAAAAAAAAAATTGAAATGAGATCAAATTTGGCATTGTAGGGAGAAAATGAATGAAAATTATTTACACGTGTCAAGTGTATAGAGAGGAGGTGATTCAAACATTAAGGTTAGCCATACCAACCCGCATGAATCAGGGTGGTCGAAGAAGGATTATTTTAATTAATATCTCATGATTCGTGTGCTGCCTGCTTTTGGAAGACATGGCGGCTTCAAACAACACATGCATTTGGCATTTGATGTTTTTTTAGTGTTTACACGCTGATCTCGCTTAATAAAGTTGTCAACTTGTGCTGTCATCTTTTCGAACAAAAATCACAATCGATTGAAATGGATTTAAGCTATTTTATAATTAATATTTTATATTGTAGTATTTAATGATGTAAATAATATTAAATACAATAAAATAAAATTTTGAGCATAAAAGAATCCTATCCATTTCACTTAAAATGGCAAAGATCATGTTCCCAATTCTTCACCCCTTTGTCTCTTTAGCTTAAACCTCCCCTCATACTTTGATTTTCACACTTTCATGATATACATATACAACAAAATATATTTGAGTGTTTGCTGCGGAAAGAGACTGTGCCTAAAATAAATCCATCCAAACGTTGAAACACGAGCTTCTCTTTTTTGAAAATTTTTAGGTATGTAATTTACATTTTGTATTGATTTAGTTTAAATTTGCTATTAATACTTCGTTTGGTTCAGCAGAAAATGATTTTTGAAAAATGTTTTTCTTATTTTTCGATGTTTTGTGCGGCTAAAAATAATAGTCAACAAAAAATATTTTCGGTTTGACCGAAAAAGCTTCTTCAATTTTTGTAAAAGATTTCACTTTTTCAAAACTGTAAATCATTTTTCGAGTTTAAGCTTCTTATTTTCAAATTGTCAGACCACTGCCAAAACACCGCCAAATCCTCGCTAGACCACCGCCAGAACCCGGTCGGACACCGCCATGACATCGCTGAGACCCCACTATGACATCGTTGTGACCCCTTCGGGACACCGCTGGGACCTTACTGTAACATCACTATGGCCCCCTCTAGGGCACTACTAGGATCTCGCCGAAACCCTGTTGGGAACCTGATGGGACACCGCCGTGCCTGAACTTCGCCGGAACTCAAATTTTTAGATTAATTTTTGTTTTAAAAAAATAACAATATTTTTATGTTGTGAATAAAAATTAATATTTATATGTTAATATTATTGAATGAAAATATAAATTAAAAAAAATTATTTTTGATTTTTCATACGCGTCAAACGCCGGAAAATGTTTTCTATGGAAATCATTTTCTTGAAAAATAATTTCCTTGAAAATATTTTTTTGACACAAAACATTTTACGTCGAAACATACAGAGCCTAAGCAACAAAATTATATGTGTAAAATTTTACATTTAGATTTGTCTTTTAAATTAATTGTTGATAAATATATATTTTTTAAAATATTTTAATTATTTGAAATATATAATCATAGTTATCTGAGATTATGGAAAAATAATAATTATAATTGTAGTTACTATTGAACGAGATTTTTTAACAAAAATAATTCTATTACCACACCACTATGAGGTGGCGAAGCCACATGTAGATCAATGGGGGCCATGGCCCCCACAAGTTTTTATTTTTAATATATAATGTAAGTCATAAGAAATTTTGAAGTGATTAGTTAATAGCCCTTCCAAAAATCATCCACCTAGTTTCACAATATATATATATATTCTTTATGAGTATTTATTGGCAAATATTTGTTTGTATACTTTTAAAATATTGTGTTTTAATTGCAGGATTCATGCATATGTCCATTCAAATCATCCACATAATTTTATACTTTGAATATCATTCTTTTTGGTAAATATTACTTAAAGTCTTAATTTGCTAACATGTTCCATTTTCATAACACAAACATAAAATGATTTTCATTAAAGCATCATTTTTGTTCCTTTTTGTACTCATGCCTACATGTTACCTTATTGATATTTCAATCTTATCACATTTATAAAATTCGATAGATATACTCTTTTTAATACATATATTATGTTATAAACATTTCATTTCTATTTTGAATTGTATTTATTATATTTTTTTGTATATAGTATGACTATAGTATATAAAGAAAAAAATATATATTGTCAGTACATTTTAATTCAACCTCTCTAAAAATGAATTCTTGGCTTCGCCATTGACACTATGGCACTATCTAGTATCTACCACCATTATATTTTTCTGATGTGGCACTACCAAAGCACTACCTATCCACCATCGTAAGTATAAGACCTAGACCAGTATAACCAAAATTTGTCTTTTTCCTAACGGTCATATTTTTGAATTTTTGTCTTATCCTAATGGTTAAATTTGTTGAATACTAATATTTTCCTAACGGTCATATTTTAAAAAATTTGTCTTTTCCTAATGGTCATATTCTTTCACTATAAATAAGATCATTTCCTTTCCAACTATCATTCACCTCAATCAAGATTCATTCTCCATTCAATCTATGTTTTTTGTCCTATAGCTCATTTTTTTCTTTAAGAGTCACTATTTTCTTCCCAAAATGCTTCAAGTTGACTCATTGGAGATGGTTTAACAATGCTAATTTTTGTTCTTAACACTAGAACAAAAAATTAGGTGAGTAGTTAAGTTTTCTTCAACACTCATTACTACTCAACTCCCAAACAATATATGTATGTCAATTATTAAAAAAAAAAAGAAAAAAAAAAGAAGCTAATGTGTAGCATTTGTTGACCAGCTATGCTTAGTGAAATAAGTTGTAAAAGTAAGAAAGAACTAGCATCCAGCATGTTTGAAGCTGAGTGGATAAAATGAGATAATGATCATTTAAGCTTTGGTGAGTGTACAGTACTCACCAAAGTTTGTGAGAGCATTCCTAGCAGCCTCAGCAGATTTTACTAGCCAATTTAACTAAAAATCACATTCTCAACAATTTAGCCATCAACTTTTTTAAAGCATCTCTAACAGCCTCAGCAAATTAACTACTCACTATCACTATTCCATTTGAGGAATGCTGGAGGTCATGCTGGAATCCCTCCAGCATTCCTCATTCCATTTAAATATTATTTTTTTAAGATTTTTTTTTCCTTCTCTCCCTCTCTTCTCCCCCTCTGTCTCCATCACAGACCCTCTCTCCTTTTTTTTTTTTTTTCCTTCTCTCCCTCTCGTCTCCATCACAGACCTTCTCTTCTTTTCTTTTTTTTTCTTCTCTCCCTCTCCATCACAGACTTCTCTCCTTTTTTTTTTTTTTTTTTTTCCTTCTCTCCCTCTCGTCTCCATCACAGACCTTCTCTCCTTTTTTTTTTTCCTTCTCTCCCTCTCGTCTCCATCACAGACCTTCTCTCCTTTTTTTTTTTTCCTTCTCTCGTCTCCATCACAGGCCGAAGCCATGGCATTTACCAAAATCAATGTGTGGGTTTTGAACTGAAATCAAAACCCACAAATTTGATCAATCACCCACAATCATCAAACCCACAATCAAAATCGGGGAAGGAAGGAAGAAAAAAAGAAAAGAAAATGGGGGAACGGACGGTGATGGCGTCGTGCAGAGGAGAAGAAGGAAGGAAGAAAAAAAAAATGGCGGGGGGAAGAAGAAGGTGCGTGGGAAAGAAAAAGAGAAAGGAAAAAAAGAAGAAGAAAAAAGAAAAGAAAAAACTGAAATAAAATAACATTTTTTATTGGTTTGATGAGTGTACAGTACTCATCAAACCTGATGAGTACTGTACACTCATCAAGTTTTTTAGGTTAAAATGGTGAGCCCACTAGAAGGAATTTTTTTCTCTTTTGGTTAAATTGGCTCAACAAAATAACCAAAAGGCTATTTTGTTGAGCCCATTAGAAAAGAGAGAGAGTCAGAGCAGCCCACCATACGCAAAGCTCTGGGTAAGGAAATTGATGTTTAGGCAAGTAATTAGATTATGTTCTAAGGTTATCGCCACTTTGATTCTGGTTACTTAGATTCAAGTAGGAGTTTGCCGAGATATTTTTAGAGCATTAGCCAGCAGC
Organism: Betula pendula; assembly: GCA_900184695.1. Classification (NCBI taxonomy): domain Eukaryota; kingdom Viridiplantae; phylum Streptophyta; class Magnoliopsida; order Fagales; family Betulaceae; genus Betula; species Betula pendula. Next base: position 55,735 of record FXXK01001299.1, read on the forward strand.
TTCTCTTAAAACTCCATTCCTTTCCTAGTGTAGGAAAAACTGTTAAAAAAAACACAAAAAGTCCGCCTGCAGCAGCTTCCTAAGTATTTCCTTAACTATAGAAACACCAAGGGAAACACTTTTGGTTCCCTTCATCTAGGGAATCAAAAGGCATTCCCTTATCATTATTAAAATATAAAAAACTTTCTCTCTCCTCCTACCATTTGTTTAAAACAATATTTAAATGATTTTTTTCTTTCCTCTCTCTTTCTTTTAGCATTTAATTATAAAAGTATTTATTCATGTAGGAAAAGATGGAAGGGAAGCTGCTGTGGAGTGCATTTAACTAGGGAACTAAAAAATGGTTTTGTTCGCCTACATTAAAGAAAAGCTTAAGGGAAGCTGCCTGCTAATACTTTTAGCAGGTATTGTGTTGAGTGAATGCACTTAAACTACCTCTTTTATTTGATTAGAAAAAAAAAAAAAAAAACACTACCTCTTTTATTTAATAATGTTTGTTAAAAAGTTGTTTAGTTGTGATATCTAACTGTTTAATAATGTTTGTGACATCCCTCATTGCCTTGGAAAAAAAAAAAAACGGTTTATTTATTTAAGATCCCTCGATTTTTTTTAGGGGATAATGGTTATTTATTTTATTTATAAATGTTTGAAATGTTTTAATAGAAAAAATAAAAACTTCATAAAACTCTCGTAAATTGTAATGAGTTTTGAAATGACTTCATCAAAGTTTAAAAACTCTTAATTTAAGATATTGAACTTTTAATTTCTTCTATTCATTAAAATTTTTCATTAAATCAAGTCAAAATTCCTTTTTTTTTTTTTTTCCAATTTTTTTATAAAAATTTTAAAGTTCATACATGAATATTTTTGCAAATTTTGTTAAATCTGGACTAACACTTAAATCCTTATAATTTTTTTTACTTGAAAAAAAGAGATATTTTGGAAAATTATTAGCACTCATCCGATCCATTAGGATTTTAATTTCTCCCATCTGTTAAATCTTAACGGATGGTGAAAATTAAAAGAAATTTAAAATTTAATAGTCTAAATTAAAAATTTGAAAACTTTGATGGGTCATTTAAATAAGAGCAATC